>LHUT01001198.1:0-13155 GCA_001412135.1 Silene latifolia subsp. alba
AAAAATTATATGTTGTGAATTAGTTTCAAATATATATTTTTACATTATTTATTATTATTTTTTTCGAAACTATCAATTTTAAATTTTAAAAAAATATATATTTCCCAAAATTTGATTATATTTTAGGTTAAGTATTTGTTTTGTAGTATGAGATATTCAATTTCTCATGATATTTTGGATAAGGGGTTGGATTACACCTTTTGTCAAACTAATGGGGCTTGAGTACTCCATTTGAAACTGAAGGGGACTTAATCTCACTATTAGACAAAGTTATGGGAGTCAATTGCTACTTTCGCCCATTTTAAACCATTACTCCAGTATCCCTTGTACAATGGAATTCTCATTACAGTCATTAGGAATTCATGTGTACTAGATTTTTTTTAACTTTTAAACAGGGCGCAATTATTCCCGCGTAACATTCAACCCAAATAATTGAAACAAACAAAACCATCACTACTTTACCCCCAAAAAACTTCGCCAATCACTTTTAATTTCCATCCGTTAGATCATCTCCTTCAAATCCTAAATCAACGGGAACAAACACGCTCTCTTACTCCACGTCATCGATCCGCACCAACCACTTTCCTCCAATCAGAACATTCTCCTCCTCCTTATAAATACCACCCCACACATTTCACTTTCCTCACCACATTCCCAATTAACAACTCTCATTTATTTCCCTCTCAAAAAACACTTCACACATAGAAACCTCTCGTTTTCAATGGCACCAAAAACCGACAAAAAACCGGCGGAGAAGAAGCCAGCGGAGAAATCCGTCGCAGCGGAGAAGGCCCCAGCCGAGAAGAAGCCGAAAGCCGGAAAGAAACTCCCAAAGGAAGCAGGAGCAGCAGCTGGTGACAAGAAGAAGAAGAGAAACAAGAAGAGTGTTGAAACCTACAAGATCTACATCTTCAAGGTTCTCAAGCAAGTTCATCCCGATATCGGAATCTCAAGCAAGGCGATGAGCATCATGAACAGCTTCATCAATGACATCTTCGAGAAGCTTGCCCAGGAATCTTCTAAGCTTGCAAGGTACAACAAGAAGCCGACAATTACTTCCAGGGAGATTCAGACTGCTGTGAGGCTGGTGTTGCCTGGGGAGTTGGCTAAGCATGCTGTTTCTGAGGGGACTAAGGCTGTTACTAAGTTCACTAGCTCTTAGATTTGGTAATTAGGGTTTGTCTTAGTTGATGTATCGTTTTGTTTTTGTCTTGGTTCGATTATGATGTTATGCTTATGATGTTTATGTAATTAGACCTGATCTACGAATGAATTAATGGTAATCAGTTTGTTTTAAATTGATTGTTAAATTTGTTCTTATCAATTGATTTTACGGAGTGTTAATTATATTTCTTTTGTTCAGTTAATTTGTTTTTCTTTGATCAAAATATCCGTCTCAAAGAATTTGAAAGGTAGGTAAACAAATGATTGGAACGGAGGGAGGGCTGAATAATTGCGAGTAATTTTGCTGTATTATAGCCTCTTAATTTTATAGACTTGTTTTGTCAGTGACACTGTATGCTCTTTTACTGTTATTGCCTGTTTGAACACTTGCTGCAGTTGATTGTAATCCAAGTATTATACTGCAGTATGAGATGATAGAACAATTCTGTTTTCGATTGATTTGGGTTTTGCCGCTTTATGTTCACAATGATTTCTGAATTGTTAATCTGTTCACTGAGTCACAATTTTGAAAAGCTTGTAACTGATCGCTAGAATGCTGATAATGGCTACTTACCTGAATGTCTGTATTTTCTGATTGTCGCGACATTGTGTTTCCTTTTGGACAGGACGATCGTGATTGTGAGACCGGAGTTGTTGGTATTGGTCACTGTCTATTTTGGTTATTTGATGATATTTCTTTTAGCATATTGTTTCTGTAAATCTGTAATGTTGTGCTATTTCAGCAGCTTTGACAGCACTTAACTGCAGTTGGTAAGTCTTGTCCCTGACTACGTTTGTATATGTGAGATTTGCATTAATAGTTTGTTACAAGGACGGATGGACTATGTACCTGAAATGTTGTGTCTATCGTCTTTTAAGTCTTGAAAAATTGTGGATGTCTTTGCATTAATTCTCTAGTGTTTCGTGGAGTATAATTTCTGCATATGTGTGGTACTATACTGTGAATAGTGTTTCATAGCTGTTTATGATGATGTTGTAGTCGTAAGTTAGGTAGTTTGATGCTATGTGGTAGCAATTGTCGAAGATTGAGCTAGTATTTAGCTTTTTCGCTTGTGCAATTAGTTGTTTAGGTGCGGGTTTTCCATAGTTCAGTACTGAAGGAATGTGGATTAATACTTCTAGCATTTACTGAGGGTAGATTTTTGGTTCAACTAGTTGTTTCTTAGAAATAGGTGTCTCATAAGTTGTTAACCTTGCAATGTGTTGCTAAAGCCTCAAGGCTACTAATGGTTTAAAAGCTGGATTAGTGAGGGTACTATTTTAGGGTAAGGACGCAGAACCAGTGTATGACTGCATTACATTGAAATAAACACTTCAGCAAGTGATTCGATGAAGAATGTTTATTTCAATGTAATGCAGTGAAGCAACTTTGATGTGTTTTAGCTGTCGTCGTTTGTATTCTGTGGGCTGGTTACAAGCACTTGGTTAGTGAAGCTTTCAAGGATTTCCTGCAGCTTATTCATATCGTGTCGTGGGAACTCTCTGCATAGGCTAAGGGGACTAAGGCTGTTACTACGTTTACTAGCTCTTACATTTGTTAAGATTAATTCAGCTGGTGTTTGTTTTTGTGATCATGGTGGTCGGATTATGAAGTTTATGTAAAATACCTTCACTGTATCAGAGCCTCTCACTGATTAAGGCTTTTGTTTTGCCAGTGACATTGTATACTCTCTTTTACTGTTATCGGCTATTTGAACACCTACTGCAACTGGTTGAAATCGAGGTAGTACTGCGGTGTGAGCCTAGAATAGTTCTGTACAAGCACGGTTATTGTGTTACTTCGATTCAGGTTTAAGATCAATAATGATTTCTGTATTAATAAGCTATTGACTTGCCTGAGTCAGAACTTTAAGAAGCTCATAGAGAAGCCTGTGGCAGATCGCAAGAATGCAGATAATGGATATCTAAGGCTTTAAGCAATCTACTCTCCTGAATTTCCGTAGTTTTCTGATTGTCGGATATTGTGTTTCTTTTCAAACAGTAAGATTGTGAAACCGGAGTTGTTGGTTTTGGTTATCGTCCATTCTGGTTATTTGATGTTTTTTATATCAACTTGTTTCTGTAAATCTGTAGTGTTTATTTGAATATCACTTAACTGCAGTTGGTAAGCTACTTCTCCGCCTAGGTCTGTATACTGTATATGTGATATTTGCATTAATAATAATTTGTTAAAAGGACGGACGAAATGTCCCTGAAATGGTGTGTCTATTGTCTTTAAATCTTGACAAATTGCGGATTTCTTTGCAATTGTGCACTGCGATAATTTAGTCTGCTTCATCATAACACCAATTAACATGTTCTGTTTATTTGTTCCGAAAGTCATATTCAGTTGTATATCGAGCTTCTTGAATAGAAGGATGAAGTAGCTGTACTTAGACTGCCTGACTAAGGAAAGGGAGTTTTCATGAATTATCCCCTCTTACAACATATCAAAGACTTTTGGTGTGCCTGTTCTGTACAGTTTGATGCGTAGAAGGATCAAGTAGCTGTAGAGCAGATACTATGTGTTGCGGAGTATTTTTCCAGATGTCGAATGTCCAAGGACTGTAAGTCCTGTGTATTATAGCTGCTTCTGTTGATATTTTCACGATTTTTTTCATGGTGGTTTAAAATTGCACTCTTCCAAAAGACACACTGAACAACAAAGTAACAACTGCCTCTTGATTGGATGGATATAGGCTTTTGACAAATTAAACCGTCGATTGGCTGAGGCAGGAGCTGATTCTATTCCTAACTGTTATTACTTTGATTTAGTTGGTGTTTGATTCTATTCCTAAGAGTATAAACAGAGGGAGAACTGCAGAAGTAGCGTGCCGGTATGACTCTATGTCTCAAACTATTGGAGATAGAAGAATTAATTTATTTTCTAGAATTACATGTTTAAGCTTGTACTTGTATACCAACGAGGCAACGAATGAAAAAATATGCCCAGATTGATGTAATAAAGGGGAGCAAATGGTTAAGGAGTGAGATAAACGAATGAATTGGGCAAATTTATGATATGAATTTAGTATTTAGGGTCAATGAATTGGGAAATAAAATTAAATGTATTTGGGATAAATAGTGTTGTACTTCGTAGTATAGGAGGGTAATTTGGGTAATATGAATAAGTCGTCACTTTCTGAGTCGGAAAATAAGAAAGCCGATGCTCGGGGCAAAAATACGGTGGTGATTGGGGAATATACGATGAATGTTGGGGGTTATTTGTAAAAAAAACCAAATATAAGGCGGTTATTTGTAAAAATACGTAAATATAAGGTGGTTATTTGTAATTTATCCTTTATATAATGATTAACTTTGAGTTTTATAACGTCTTTTGAATGTAAAATTCTAATAAACTTCGTAAAATTATACTTCGTATTATTTAATCTTGAAAAACATGACGATCAAGAATTGACGATCAAGGACCGCACCTTAATAGATTCGTTTCGGGTTTAGTTCAAACTATATGGTCATTCGAACCATTTTTTTGGAATCCGGAACTAAACTTGCTACACCTATGCAAAATACACAAATATGCAATTCTCAAAAGCAAGTGAAACTATTTTTTTTTTTTTTTTGAGAAAAGAAAAAAGCAAGTGAAACTTGATTTTATTGACTCCCTCCTCTCCTTCCACTCACTCTCATTCATCAGTTCCTTCCTCCTTCCAGAGTTTCGAAGACAACCCTAGATCTCTACCTCCTCTCATTTTCTCTCACTAAAGCTTCTTCCTTAAGCTACAATGGCGAACAACTTAGACATGTCACTCGACGACCTCATCAAGAGCAACAAATCATCTTCTTCATCACGCTCTGGCGGCCATCGTCGCTCCGGCGCAGCTCCACCTCGCCGTTTTGATAATCGCGTCGCCAATCGCGCCGCACCTTACTCTATGCCTAAGGTATTTGTTTCATCGTTTTCTTTATTATCTCTTTGTTTATTAAAACAGCGAATATTTACATAATTACATGATTTGTTAATTAATTGAAGGCGCCGGATACTTTATGGAAGCATGATATGTTCGGAAATCGAGGAAGTTATGGCGGCGTAGGCGGAGGAGGAGGAGGAAGACGAGGAGGAGAATCTTCAATTGAGACTGGAACTAAGATTTACATTTCTAATTTGGACTACGGTGTTTCTACTGATGATGTTAAGGTATAAACAATTTAACTCTTGAGAGTTTTGTAGTTTACAAATTCTTGTGTAAAACGGATTTATGCAAGAAGTTTGTATAGCGGATTAATTAATGCTTGAAATTTCTTTAAAATGCGTCTTGATATTTGTAATAATAACTGATCGATCTTATCAGTAGCTAAAGTAAGTAGATTAGGCACCTAAAACTGATTCTCTGCAAGTTTATATGCTATTAACCTATTAGAAATACCGAAAATTTACAAATTCTTGTATATTACGCAAGAAGCTTTAGTAATGTGAAATTAGGTTTATTTTGTATAAAGGATTTATTAATACCAAACTTTTCATATAAATGCGTCTAGATATATGTGGTAATCGTTCATAGTTTTAGTAATGTGGAATTTAGGTTTATTTTGTCTTGAATTTTGTAGGAAACTGAGTGATAACTATAGTTTCAGCTTTGAATTTGAGTTGTATTCTTGATTGGAACTAGCTTTCGACTTTGTAGTCTCTGCTTGCTTGATTTTACGTTTTCTTTGTCCGCAATAGCTAGGGACTAGGGTGAGCTGTTACCGTAAGCAGCAGTATAGTTTACTTTGTGTTGATGTTGGCAGTAGCTAAAATAAGTAGTTTAAGCTCCTGAAATTGATTCTCTACTAGTTGATATGCTGTTAGTTATGAGAGGTTTATAAATTTGTGAACGCATCGATCTCTCATACCTCGTTAGTGGTATATATTTGTAGTATGTTTACTTTGTTGGATTCGTGGATACAAGGAGGATTTGTTTTGTGCTTTAGGGTACTGTGATTGCACAATCAGTTACGGAACTACTCCAGCACATGCAATTTGTTCTTGTAGTATAATTTTTGCGTTGCTATTGAGTTGTGTTTGTACCTAACTACCTAAGTATAGTTGGATATTCCTCTTAATAAGTTACTTCCTGGAGGTCAATTTTTGTTTGTCGGCTGCTCTGTTTCTCTCATTTAGTTTTTGTGTTGCCAATACATTCATGCATTACTCTGCATATATGTTTATAGATTACAAAGAGGCTGATTGTTTTGATTGTTTATTTATATGTTGGTCACATGTGTTTGCTGACATCAGTAATCTATTTTAAGGAGCTCTTTTCTGAGGTTGGTGACCTGAAGCGTTACACTGTCCATTATGATAGAAGCGGGAGATCAAAGGTACTCAGCGTATTCTTTCTACTCTCATTTTTTTGTTCTTCTTTGGTTCCCTGGATGATATCAAGAACAAGATCTGGTACTTCTGTCAGGGAACTGCTGAAGTTGTTTACTCTAGGAGGAATGATGCTCTGGCCGCTGTCAAGAGATACAACAATGTCGAGCTTGATGGAAAACCTATAAAAATCGAGATTGTTGGCACAAATATTTCCAGTGCAGGAGCTCCACCACCAGCTTTTAATGGTTTTCCTAGAAATCCACTTGGATATGATAGAATGTACGTGATTTCTTATCTTAACATCATACTTTTTTGTTTGTCAACATACTTCTCTGATCATGTTCTTAAAATGAGTTGTTCCTTGAATTAAGTTCTCTTCCTTAGCGGAGCTCCTTTTTGTTTCCTTTAAAGACTTTTCAAAATCTTTTCCTTTGTTTGAGTATTACTATTTGTTTACGTAACTTACTGAGGAGCTGGGGAGCACTGAGCAACGCGAGAATATTATTTTGCAGCCCACGTAATGGTTCTATGTTCATCTAGCTGTATTAGATCAGTAATTGATGGTTGTTACCACAAATTATACATGGGTCAGAACTCAGAAGTGAAATTGGCGTTATGCTTGTGCTATATATGTTGAATCCGATGAAACATTTGTTAAACAAATGCAACAGAACCATGGAAGTATGGAGTGAGCAGCAACTCAATGATGATATACAAAGGAGCGGATTGTGTATATGTCATACCTTCAACCTAACTATTCTTTACAGTTGTGAACTTGTGATTTTTGAATTTGATGTTATCCATCTGTTGTCCGTTTTTCTGGGGTTTTTCTATTGATAGAAACTCAGTGTTTATCTAAGCTTTCCCGTTTCTGGATTAAGTTGTCTGTATGTAAACTGTGAAGTATCGACTTTAGCGTAGATTTGATCATGCTGCAAGTTTTGTTTGGCTTCTGACTTATATACGTGGTTAATGTGTTCAAGGTCCTACTTTCATGGTACATCTTCAGTATAAACACCGTAGTGCAGATTTCTATTCTGGCAGTAGATCATTTTAAATACTAATCTGTAGCTCCTTTAGTTTTTTTTTTTTTTTTTTTTTGTTTAAAGTTTTAAACTAATCTCACTTTATAATCTCGCAGGGGACGAGGGAGAGGAGGTCCAATGGGGCGTCCGCGCGGTGGGCGTAGTTTTGGCAGAGGCCGTGGGAGAGGAAGAGACCGTGATGAAAAGATATCTGCAGAGGATTTAGATGCTGAGTTAGAAAAATACCACTCAGCAGCTGTGAAAACAGAGGAACCAATGAAAACTGACGAGTGAAAAACCACGATTATATATCTCTTTGGTCTCTCCAAGTCTTTTATCATATGCTTACGCAAATGTGTTGTTGACGACGACTCCCAACTATTTTGTTTATATCTATCTATATCATCTCTTAGGCAGAGGCGAATAGTTGGCAATAGATGGATCTTGGTTCTGAAAGCTTGGGTATTGTACCTTCTGATCTTGCGGTTGTGACAACTGTTGATGCTATTACTCTGTTCTTGTTCCGAAACCAGTGATTGTCATGACGCTCTCACTAATTTTTCTTCCATTGAGAGCCGTCTCCTTGTTTTGTGATATATACTTGGTCGGTATATTGGTGTAACAATTTACCTTAGATCATTGTGGTTCTACGGAATAGAAAGAAGATTGGATGGTGAACATGATTTGTGTACCGATGATCAAGCACATTTTTGGGGTTACCAATGCGTCATTTATTATCCAAAGCGTCTTGCTTGACGGGTACATTTCGTCACAAGTTGAAGACGGGGTAAAATGTGACCCATTTAAGACGAAAATGTAACCATTTTAATTAAAAAGTTACCAGAACAATTTCCTAAGCTATAATAATTTGTCATTAAAATGGTCACATTTTGCGTTAAAATGGCGACATTTAACCCGTCTTCAGCTTGTGACGAAAAGTGTCCGTCTTCAATGAGAATTGGTGTTTATTATCCGTCATCCTCCCCTGCAATCCTGCCTGATTATCACAGTGATATAACTCCACTATTATCCAATTTCTAACCGACATGATTATCATACTATTGTTATTAACTGAATCCTCCACATGGCAGTGTCGGACCTACGTAATCCTCTCTCCCTCAACTCCGTTATGCCTGTATAGAGCAAATCCCATATATATTGGGTAGAAATCGTAGAATATATACTCGGTGGGTATATTACTATATTAGTGTTACAATCTACCTTAGATCATTGTGGTTCTGTGTACCGAGGGATTCATCAAGCAAATTTTTGGGGTTACCAATGTGTCATTTATTATCCGTCATCTTCCCTAGAGTTGGCATTGGGCCGTGTTGGGCCGGCCGCCTTCCCCCAAAAAATGGCCCAGCCCAGGCGGATATTGGGTTGGCCGTGCCGTGTCGTGCCTGGCCCACTCACTCAAACCCCCGCCGCGGCCCGCTTCTGGCACGACCAATTTCGTGCCCGGGCCATGCCTGGCACGTGGGCCGGCCCAATAGCCTTAGTATTTTTTTTTCTAAATACTTTTTNATATTTTATTAAATATTAATGTAATGTTTTGATTAGTTGATTACTTGTATTTTTAATTTACTAGATTTAATTAAATAATTAAAAAACGATAATAAAAAAAAAGAATTTAATTAAATAATTAGGAAACGGGCCAAATCTCGGGTCGTGTCGTGCCGTGCCAGGCCCGCCGTGCCTTGTTCGTGCCAGACCCTCTGTGCTTGGGCCGTGCCAAAAAACGCAAAAAACGCAGCCGCGGCCCGTGTCCAACCCGTTCGTGTCTTGCCCGTGCCGTCATTACTGTTCATCCGTGCCGTGTCGTGNNCTCGTGCCGTGCCCGTGCCGCCCGCCTTAGCCCGGCCCGGATTGCCATTTATGTGACATTCTTCCCCTGCAATCCGGCTAAGCTATTTTTCCACTTTAGTTAGATGGACTGAACATAACCAAGTTCAACTATGTCTACATTTAATGAAATTGATTCGGAATGCTACTAATATCATCTCCCATCCTTCACTACATGAATATGTTGGAAAAGAAGATAATTGCATTTTTTCCATCTAAGAAAAACAAACCTACGAATGTTAAATGTCCAACACTGTTCATAAACAGGAAAAAAAAATGATTTTCACAACTATAACCGGGAGAAACCATACTAAATTGCTCCTCCCATTAGTTACAACACAAATACTTATATATATAAGACTAGCAAACCTGTAACACAACGTTCATTCAGGTACAACACAAAGCTACATATCTCTCTTTGGCATTCGGTGTCCTTTTAGCTTCTCCCAGCTTGAGACAATCAATCCTATTAGCGAGTAAAACATCGCTTTAATGCAGGTTACTATAAAATACCAACAAGAAGACGGCCAATACCATGGATACATTAGCCGAAAGAACAGACTGATGAGATGTCGAGGGTACCGCCCAACCTGTACAACCAACACAATTAGCAACAATCAACTTCACACGACAACACCTCAGGAAAGAATGACAGCGGAACTTAACAAGAAAATAATACTCCGTATATGCTTAGCACAGTTTAAGAGTAACCTCGTTCCGTATTTATGCCCTACATCCTCTAGGTAAGGGTCTCCAGCAATGGTTTAGGGGAAGCTAATGATTATCCTCATGAGCTAACATACTAAAGAAGCGTCCATTATGGTACTTCAAAATCTGAGTCCTGGTATTCCTGAACGTAATTATTTTAACAGTCACAAAAACATCCTTAAACTTCTCGATGCAACTGACAATGCGTTAACATTTGCCGTCTTTTGTTACAGTAACTGCAAAACTTTCTATCTTCTAGAAAACAAACAACACATAATCAACTGGTCCTAACGATATTTTGCTCTTACCCCAAGCGACCAAAGCTTAAATCTCAGGAATTGATCAAAAACGCTTTACTGGTCATTTCTGAAGCTACCCAAGTCCAGAGCCTATAATACTCTTCCCTCCCTCCAATCCTCCATCCCTCTTGTCTATCTCACAGACACACAAAGGAAAATAAGTGGAAAAGAGCCACAAAAGGGTCGCAACTTCAGGGAAAAATAAATTGGTATAGTTTCGGCAGGCAAAAAGGCATAACTACTCACAGGGAAAAGTGCGTCTAAAGCATCCCAAGCTGCATGGCGAACAGTCCTGGTCGGATACATTGGACCTCCAGGAGATGTGAAGCTGTACAAGCAGGTCTTCAGCCGTGTACTAGTTGTCATTCTAAGCTCCAGGCCTAGATAAAGTAAAATAAAATCAGCATTTGTTAATATGGGTACTTTAGTAATGCCCCATAAACCAACCTAAACACTGTCTCGAGGAAGATACTATAGCAATGAGGTAGTATGTATACCTTGAAGAACCTTAATTTGAGACAAATAATGCAGCAATACAGGCTCCACCTTTAATTTCTGAAGCTGAACAATCAGACAAATGGTAGTAAAACTTATTTTAGCATCAGGCGTGTTACTACCTTCATCTCAAGTATATTGTCACCCTTTGACTTTGGTAGTCAACTTGGACTTCTAGTTCTCAATATAAAATAGTTCTAATGTTTTGAAAAATCAAACATGAAAAATTTGACATTGTACCTTTACATATATTTGAAGAGATCAATTGCCATAGTTAAACATCAAAGTCAAATGGGGACATTAGATATCGAAAGGAAGACGTGTAGAATTAGAAACTTTATTGTGCATTTTCCCAGCCTTGTTTACCTGATCAGTGAGCTCGATCACAAATATATCAGCCGGACCACCAACCAAGAAGGAAGTTGGAAAAGCAGGAAAATGGTTCAGGAAGCTATCAAGTCCGTCAACTGTGAGCAAGGAGCATCAACAGGATCAACAACAAAATTCAAGTGCTCCACATGACAAAGAACATTCACAGTCCATGAAACTACCTGCATTGTAAAAGAAAATAAATCTGGACAATAGAAGAAACAAATCTCGCTGAGCCTGAAAATTGCACGAATAATAACATCCACATAAGCCAGCGTTTTAGCCATCTCTGAAATCAAGTTAGCCAATAAAAGTTCGTAGAGAAAGCTATATGTGAGATCAAAGGCCATCACCCCACCTGTATAACAAGTTTTGTCAAGCGTGACTGGTCAAGTGCAACATCTTCAAGAAGATACTGGATGTGGCAGGAAAATCATAAATCTGTTAAGCTGGATTAGTCTGCCCGAACAGGAAAGTGCTGCAAGAATCAATACAAGAAAGTAGAGGAACTTACATAAAATAGTGACTGAAATTGCCTGGTGTTGGTCTGGACATCAATCCTGGATATCAAATTTTCTTGTAAGTAGGAAGATTGAAATCACTATCAATTTTATCGTTGCAGAGCGCATCAAAAGGTAACAAAAATACAAGGGAAACAGGGTCATGCATTTAAAAATTGAAAACCAATGTTCTGCAAATTTCCAAAGTGATTGAATTTTGTTGTTTTCAAAGTCCCTTCATCAAAGGTTTTCATTCTACTTTCCTGTATGCTGCAATAAACTGTTTGGGTTTACTAATGACTGACAAAAAACAGTGCCTTCCATCTTATTTTCTTGTATGATACGAGAAGCTGGCCTGTTTATTAATGAATGCACACTAACTTGCACTAGCCAAACAAACCCCAAAACACTAACTTATTGACCAATTCTCAAATAAATAAAATAACCTACATGTCTAGTACAAGTTATGAAAGGTACATACCAAAAAACATTTGTGGAACCCTGAACAAGAGCCGAAGAATACCGAAGAAGCTTTTCAGAGTCCTCAACTTTTATTTCAAACAACTGCAGAATTTAACACACATAATGCTCAACAGCAGATATGAATAAAAGAAACTAAGCACTACACAGAAGTTCCTTGATTACAATACACAAGACAGGCTGTTTGGACACGAAAATGGCAAAGCAACATGTCTCATTTTTTAGCCTTTCCTATAAACTATGAGCACCATGCGATCAGTGTTAACGGATAACCAAGTCCTTGTCACACACTCACACACACACAAGGAAACATGAATTGATGTGATTTTGATTCTTTAGCAGAAAATGCTAGTCAACAACTCTTGGAATCAGTCTCTCAGTTTTTGCAAGAGATTGTTGCATGTGTTTGACCCAATTATCCAGCTTGGAGCGCAGGCCTATTGGAGGTAACAGGGTAACATAATCTAGTTTGATTCAAAATCTCCGGAAAAAAAACGACGCGACACTTGAAGCTCACATACCCATTTGTGGAACAACAACGCAAATATATGAGATGCAAATGACTGGCTCCACAGTTTCACAATCAGATCAAGAATGGGTTGACCATCTTCTGGCACCTGGATAAAATGTTCAGAAAGTACATCGTAAAAGCATAGGCGATTTCTTGATCCCTTTTCTACAGGAGCTATAGCATCAGAAGCCTTGATGAGAATTACTTCTGTCAGCAGGTTCAATACAGAAAATTAGAATGTAGGACTCTGAAGTCTGAAGGCAATCTTAGAGGAAACTTAAGCAAGAAAGTCTATACATGCTGTTTCAAGATGCGGGCCACGCTCAAACAGAGGCAGCAAGCATATATGTATCCGAATAATCAGTATCAATAGGTACTAGGCCTTGTCAAAAAAATTGATGAAGGACTGGTAATCAAGACCTGTGATGCTCGGACTCTTCAC
>LHUT01001199.1:0-16295 GCA_001412135.1 Silene latifolia subsp. alba
GAGTGTGAATGATCAAATTGCTTATTAAGTTCATTCTTAAAATAGAAAGGACAACAATTGACTGAGACGCTCCAAAATAAAATAGGACAACAAATAACCGGGACAGAAGTAAATTTTAATTTTTCTACCTCTTAATAAGTAATATACTACTACACATTATTCACTATATACCCCCAATATTAAATTTAAAGTTTTTCTCTATCCAAAATCTAAAAAACCGTGTGAATGCATGAGATCTACACTAGTTCTAATAATTGTATAAAAAAAGGCATCAAAGAAATATTGCTAATCCTATTAGCCTTTAAATTTTCGACCATTGAAACTTTAAAAGTGTTACAATAACAAAATCATATAAATGTAAATGTGAAATAATTTGTAATTTTATAGGATATAATGTATGCTGTAAGGGTGTGAGTGAGTCGCGATATAATAATTCTAATACGCGGAACCTTATGACAGGGCCTGGATGTTCCTCCCTCGGAGAGGGACTATTTGAACAAAATGGGCCATTCAAGGTCAACAAAGATGGTAAAA
Source organism: Silene latifolia subsp. alba (assembly GCA_001412135.1). NCBI lineage: Eukaryota > Viridiplantae > Streptophyta > Magnoliopsida > Caryophyllales > Caryophyllaceae > Silene > Silene latifolia. The sequence continues at coordinate 535 of LHUT01001199.1, forward strand.
CACTCTACAAAAACCAGTTTGCATGGAACAAAGGTATAAAATCGCACGAAATCAATGCAGTTCTTGACGCAATTTTCATTATTTAGTTATACCGTTTGCCCACGATCACTGATTAATGTTTTTTTTTTTCCTGTCTTCGGAAGACGCCAACATCCTGTACCTAGAATCACCAGCTGGAACTGGATTTTCATACTCAAATACAACATCAGACTACGATGCTAGTGGAGACGATAAAACAGCCGAAGATGCGTACATCTTTCTTCTAAACTGGTTCGAGAAATATCCCGAGTACAAGTCTAGGGATTTCTATATAGCAGGAGAGAGCTATGCCGGTCATTTTGTAACTCAGCTGGCTCAAACTATTCTCCGAAACAACAATTGCGGCAACCACGCTAAAATCAATCTTCGTCGAGTAGCGGTATGTTGCTTTATCTACTCCCGTATGTCGATAAACGGTTTTAGGACTAGGGCATTGTTGTAGACAATATAGTAATATATGTCATTGTGCAATGCAGATCGGAAATGGATATATCGATACAGAGACATACGAATGGGGAAGGATAGAGTATCTATGGAGCCATGCTCTAATCTCAGACGAAATGAGAAGTGAACTTCAGTTGCATTGCAATTTCTCATCAATGGAATCGATCTCCGATGTATGCAACAACCTCCTTACTGCAACTCTGAATGCTGTTGGCAACATAACTCTCGACGAGATTTATGCACCGCTGTGTAATTACGATTCACAATCCATCCAGGTATCTTTTCATATGGAGTACAGATTTGCATAAAATCACATGGAATATACATTTATCTATTTCATATCATACTCAGTACAAATATTTGCACAAAAACAACTTACATTGACTGTACCACGCTATAATGAAAAAATCAAATTTACCGTTTCTATCTGTACTAATAACCTTTCTAATACCGTTAATATCACTTAATAAGTCAACAATTTTAACATGCAAATGTCCGCTAACTTAGCTGATAAAGTCGGGTGGACGGTGGTGCTCATAACCTAGGTTTGTATTCCGCAAGTATCATATTTGCCCTTATGGCTCCTATTACACCGAAAGAAAGTCCCCATATTAACACCAGCACACAACAGTGTTCATTTTAGTCTGTAACATCGTCTACACGATTTACATGATGCTAAACTATTACTCCGTACTATACAGCATCATAATCAATATATTGAATCCAAAATTATTGACCTTTACATTTTCATACCACCGAAAATTTACCATTCATCGCTTCCTACGTTTATAGTTCTGCAAAAGATGGCTCACTATTTTTTTTTTTTAAATGATGGTATTCACAGGATGATACGTCGTATGATCCTTGCACTGACAACTATGTAACAACCTACCTAAATCGGCCTGAAGTTCAGGCAGCACTTCATGCAAATGTTACCAAGATCCCCTATGCATGGGAAATATGCAGGTATTGTTAAGTCATTTGTTTTGTGAATATCATATCAGTTGGTCTCTCAAGAAAGACATATCCGTCTTAAGAATAAAACGGGTCAAATAGCACCCCACTTGGATAGATGTGTCGAGCATTTTGTTAGTCCATAGGTATTTTACTTTTGCTTCATCTATCCTATTTGACCCGTTTTAAGACGGATATGCCTTTCTTAAACAAGAATTGATCATCAAAAACTCCATTTTACCTTTGCTACTCCTATTTCATAAAATAGACACATTTCAATACTTATATTAAAAAACAATTGTGCAAAGTTTACATTTCGGTAGTAATTTTTTTCTCTTTTTTTTTTCTGTAATATGTGAATGCAGTGCCAAATTAAAAGGCCTGTGGAAAGATAGTGCAACAAGTGTACTGCCTATAATACAAGAACTAATGCAAAAGGGAGTTGCAGTGTGGTTATACAGGTAAGACATTTTACAACAAAGATCATGGGTGAAATGAATTGGTAACATTCTATCAAGTGATGAAGTAAATAGTTATAAAACACGAAGATTGATGAGTAATATGTGAATGTGAAACATAAAAATGCAGTGGAGATGTTGATTCGCTCATACCGGTGACGGCAACTAGGATGGCAATTAACAAACTGAAGCTTCCTGTACAAACGCCTTGGTACGCCTGGTACAATGCTGGAGAGGTGAGTAACTAAATTTCCCTCTCCTGGTTATTACCTATGAGAAAAGACGAATTTAAATAAAAATAGCATTTTGCTATGTATATTAGAAAAAACAACCACTAAAACTTGAGACAAACAGAAAATGTCACCACCATCCTTCAATGGTGAATGATCAAGCCATCGAGGTATAGAAAATACAAAAAGACTGTAGCTTTCAATGATCCAGATGAAAACCATTAAAATTATACTCCGTTATTAAAATAAATAAATATATATCAAAACTGCCGTATATGAAATCCGAGATCAGCACAAAAAGATATCATAATCCTTTCATGGAGATGGTTTGAGGACATCTCCACATAGCAGCCCTAGGCCAATGAATCCATTGAAATATGTACTGAACGCGACATGACTGTGATATCCGTGTACAAGATTAGTTTATACTGTGTTAAAAGAAGAAAAAAAAAGACATAAACATACATGTAATTTAACATGGTGATTTTCTCCAATTAGATACTCTTAATATACTTTGATATCCATGGACCTAACAATAGTGGGTGATTTACTGATTTGCAGGTTGGGGGCTACGTGACTGGTTATGAGAATCTAACATTTGTAACTGTAAGAGGAGCAGGACATGAGGTGGCTAGCTATCAACCAGCGAGGGCATTGGCAGTCTTCACATCTTTCATGTCGGGGGTATTGCCCCCTTCTCACTAGATAGAGATCCAAGATTGATGGCCCTCATGATCATTGATCTAGAATTCATTTTTTATATAAAATGTATCATTGTAGGCTTGTAACATCAAGTTATATGCAAGGAATGCAACATGTATAGTGATTGGTTTTACTTTTCACTATTTATCCCTATCTATGGAGAAAATGTAATTCAAAGTGTTAATTTCGATTGATTAAATTGTTACGCAAAGAAAAATGGAAATTAGGATCAAGGTAGTGTAACAGGAGGTTGTATTAGATTCTCAAAAAATGGCTCCATATTTTGGTAGCCCGAATTCTTAGTGAGCTTTTTTGTATTTAGCATTTGTGTGCGTATGAAATTCAAGTATTTCATCATGACATATTGTCAAAAATTGCCGCACTTCAATAAAGATAGGGTTTGAATGCTCTACCATTTTTTGTCCACTATTCAGAAATCGTTAGAAGGCCTAATGCCCCCTAATATCAAATCAAATATTATGCAATTGTTATCGGGAGGATAAGAGGATGTAAAATTAGGGTAGCCGCCAATGCGAAATCACCACTCTATTGCCCAAAATACATGAGGAAACATTGCATAAGAAACGACTAACCTCAGGTACAGGTAAACTACAGGGGCCAAAACTGTAAAACCAGGTATCACGGACGATCCAGTCCAATGGCCTACAATGTCCCTGGTTACTACCTAGTCTCTTCCTGAAAAATATATGCAATAAAATCAGAAAACTAGAACTTTGAAAACAAACTTGCCAGCAAGAAATTGCATTAGAACCATTTCAGACCCTTTTGGAGATTATTATGCACCTTCAGGGCATCAAGTATAGTACCAACCCATCTGCAAGTGGATTAATTGTGGAAATTAGAATTTGAGTTTGTGGGAGAAAAAGAAATATTAGCTAATTTCAGCGACCTGTTTTTAACTCGAGATTTCAAGAAAGGGAAAAAACATCTGTAGATTGCTCTTGCAGTTACATTGTGTGCATACTTATGAGTTATGACTTTACATGTAGAAGGAAATAATTCTACTCTCTTAAAAGAAGTGGCATATGACTGATGCACTGGTAAGGCCCATATGTCTACAGTTGGACTTCGCTACTCTGACAGATCCCTAATGCTTTGGCTTGAAATGAAGTGTCAAAGTGTCCTAGTCAAGTCTGGGTGTCAAATACTCAAATGGAGGACATGTGTACACAAGGTGGTCAAGGTCATATGAAGAGCCCAAGTAAACAAAGGTAAAAACTAGGGCAATTCTCAAGCATTAGACCACCTCCATCTTCACGACTAACAATTAGATCTCTTCAGCACTAACAAATGTGAAGCAAATAGGATAAGAAACACGACGTTAATGGAATTTCAATTCAAAGACTCAAATTTGTAACAAAAACTATAGTATGCAATGTGCACGTTGGGGATGAATATGAGAAAAATACACTATTGAAAGTACTAGAAACTAGATTTGAGAGACAGGAAATACCCTTCTAATCCCGGATTTGATGGGTAATAAACATTTTGCAGGCCCATTTTTTTTGCAGCTCGACCAGTTGTCTCACCAATACAGGCGACAGCATTGTTCCATTGCTCTGTTGACCGGATAAGTTCAACCCAAGCACTTCATTTAGCAACAAAAAGTCAGAGATGCACAGCAGGATCAACTAGACAGACAAACATGACAGAAGGTAGGTTCAAAATTGATACAAGTGCTTCTCTATATACTTAAAAAGGGTACAAGCGGTCAAGAAAAATGCATCTTCAATGAGCTAAATAGTAATACTTGACTAACTGGAGGACTGTGATTATAGCCAGTTTAAATTTCATTAGATTACTTAAGATAAGAGTATATACCGAATAGCAGAAGGCGATGCAACTGCAAGGACAGGCGCAGCAACTGCTTCTTCTAATAGCGAGTGATCAATATGTTGAACGCAAGCCTAAATGAAAGTTCAGAAGTTCAACCTAAGTTGATGAGATATGGTTCATAAATTAGAGAACTGAAATAATTGGAATACATGAAATAGTTTACCGTCGTATAGGTATTAAGCCTTTTTACATCAAATCCCCGAGATGAAAGGCCCTCTTCTGAAAAAATAACGAAAAAGATGGTTTACATATAACATGTCCATCTAGGACGTTAACAAGATTAGATTAAAACAAGAACTATTGGCTTCCTCTTGTTGAAGCGAATGAATGAATGAAAATGCTAATAGCCTAAAGACATCAATTTTTTTTTTTTTGGGTTATTCTACGGTGTACTCCTGAGTTTTTCGGCTTTCTATGTTGTACCCCTTCTTTTTTTTAATTCTACATTGTACCCCTAAACTTGTTACTTATTTCTCCATTATAACCTCGTTTAACTCCCCCATTAACTTTATCACTATCATACGACCGTACTTTTACCTTTATTCTTTATTCTGACTTATTAATGTTGTTGTATCACCATTCTATATGAGAAACATCACAAATCACTTTTAATAAGTACCAACTACTATTAAAAACATATGTTATGATTCATGACATGATAATGGAGATTTTTTGAACTTTTACTTAGTTTCGTATACTATTTCTTGGGCTAATGAGTAATTCGGCGAACTAATAAGTAAATGAGTAGGTTATCGAGTAATTGGAATGATAAATAGACGATTTAATAGGTCATTTAAGAAACTAAGTTAACAATGACAATAAATAAGGTCATNGAGTAATTGGAATGATAAATAGACGATTTCATAGGTCATTTAAGAAATTAAGTTAGCAATGACAATAAATAAGGTCATGGTATAGACTAATGTATTGAGTTTAGAGGTACACCATAGAATATAAAAAAAGGAGGGGTACAAAATAGAAAACCGAAAACCACAAGGGTACACGGTAGAATATCCCATTTTTTTATTTACAATATGCAAGTAAGAAGCAAATATTTTATTCAGGTTCATCTGTTAAAACAATTTAGCGAACATATCAAAACATATATTGTACTAGGCTACCACCTTGGTTGTCGACGTTGATATGAATAATGCATTATGTGAATACGGATGCACAAATAGATTTTTAAATGACATGATATGAATGTGTGCGAGTGTGTGACTGATTCACAATTTGATTGGATTTGAGAGAGTTTCATACCAAACCTCCACCCATACAAGAAAAGCGCTATATATTACTCCATCCATCCAAAAAAAGATTGATAACATTCAACTTGTAAAATTGAACTACCAAACCTTAATACCGATCATCAGTCATCACCTAAAGTAAAGTCTAACTCTCAATAAACCCTTTCCTGATTTCTTCCTCAAATAGAGGCTAATTGGTGGCATAACAGTGCTAGTAATCAATCACAACAATGAAAGAATACAAAATCAATAGATAAAGTACAACGAGTATCATGAAAAGTAAAAGCTGACAAAGCGTCTATAGATTGTTAACTTAGTATATATCAATTTTGAATTAGGGAGAAAAATGAGGTTGAATCCAAGAAATCCAGTTTTGAGAGATGTACAATGTGACAACTGACAAGGTGTCCTTCATTACCAGTCAGAAGTACATACAGACTATACAGTAAAGAGAAGACAGCTTACCAATGTCATTGCTAGCTTTTGCTGATGCCGGATATAGGACAGTGCATCTTTCACTTCCAAGTTTTGGAAGCTCGGAAGCCAGAACTTTACCAGTCGCTGAATTTGAAAATAAAAAAATCAGAACATTATGTTGTACATAAAAACCTTTAAATGTTTTACCTCCCTCACCCCAAAACTCAAGCATCTATACGTTTATACTCCATAAATCAATGTTATTGGTGTTGATTTACGTTTAAATGCAGTGGCAAATAAGCCAACAAGTTAATAAAGTAGTCATCAAATATCCTCCACTAAAACCCCCTTCATAGGAAAAGTAATGTATTTTCCCTAGATGATTAACCTAGCGCAAAAAATTAAGAACCCAAAGTTTTTTTTTGTTTCCCACCTCCCCATCACACCAAAATGTCCTGTTACCCCTTTTTTCCTATAATGTATCGTCGCTGCTTTTACCAATCCTCTTCCTCCTTATTGACACATGTAAATTTGACACAAGGATCTTCTCCAACTTGTTCTCAGGTGTTACAAAATATCACACGTGTGTATGTGTCAGCTTCGTGTGCATTAGTAGACATATCATGTCAACACAAGACACCCATGAAATGTAATGGGAAAGTAAGATTTCAGTACTTTTGACTTATGAGAAGTCACCAAGATATGCACGACAGTGATTATTTATCCTAAATGTAAGTGGCATTCTTTTTGAAACAGGGCAACGCATCAAAGGCAAGCCAAAGCTTTGGAGAATTGGAGGCGTGCTTAGGAGTTAATAAGCCTCAGAGTAGGACTACACAAGATACATTATATACAGCCTCTGATAATAACATACACTATACCTGAAACTCAGACAATAATAGTCTCAGAAATTGGAAGCTTTGATCTCATGACTGATAGGAACAAATTTATTGTCAAATCAAAATAGCTTCATTTTTCTGGTGAAGCTGAATGTTAGTAATGTTATTGAATTGCTTTGGGGACTCAGTAATGTTGTTGGCTAGTAAATCATACGCAGGAACGGTCACTGCAACTAAATAATTCAACCACCTGCTTTGATTTCGTGCATGCAAGTAAGAATACCTTTTGATGGTGTAAAGGCAATTTCAAGAGAATTTGATAGCTGCATGACATCCTTGAATACACTGCCTGTACCAGCTCCAACAACAGATACTCTAACATTTGGTGAACCAGCAGCCCTAAGTAAAAAATAATTGCAAAATTTAGGGGAAAGCAGCAATTAATTATCTTTTTTTTTTTTTTTTTTGCAAATCAAAATCAAGACGAGTCCTATACATCAAATCAAATAAAATGGCCTCTGAAAATTCAATTAAAGTCATCACTTATTCACAAATAAAAAATAGTCAATTTAAAACAGCGTGTACTACAAAGCATGAGTAGTCTATTTCTCAATTTTCACCACCTCCCACAGTAGGTTGTCTCTTCCAACTTGCGAATCAAAAGTCTTCGAAGTCTATTTTATTGCTCCAAGTAAAAGAAATATTCATAGTTTTACAGAAATGGACCACTGGCTGTTAAAATCATGGAGAAGCCAAATTTCATATCAAGACGTTCTAGAGAGGAATAGAAGTAAAAAGTTGTGAGCTGAGATCTCAGTCAAGTAAAAAGTTACAACCTACAGAAAATAACAATAAATGATGGATTTCTAGTTATCAATCGCTTATAAGTGTGGCTATAAAGTATAACCTGGAACATCGACCAGGAAGCCAATATTGTGATGCCTTAACTGAAGAAAATATAAATCCGTTACATTAAGTTGTGATCTCTCACCTCCATGCATCCAGAAACACCAACCCTGCCTCCGGAGAAGTGATAATGATCCAGTCGAACTTCATTTCTGCGCTAGTAAAAAGAACACTCATACGAGTTGATCCACAAAAGACTTCTAACTAATCTAAATAACAATAGTTCCAAATTCCAATGTCAGATCACATTGCCTGGAATATTAGGTAGGTAAGTGGATGTGGTTTTCCATATCAGAGTGTGTGAACTGCGTGTCCTTGTGATCTTCATGCTTACAGTTAAGACTGTTTGTGAGGGTCATCTAGCACTCATGCCTTTCTATGGAAACCATATCTTTGATTCTTAGAAATCAGGAAAGGGGGTCAAAAAGGCAAGACTTCGCATGGACGTGTAGAGAAGTAGCGCGTGTATCTTTCAATACAAAACTTAAGCATATTTAGTCTTCTACCCTTCACATGAAACTGCTAGTTTCTGTAAGTCACTATAGAGGATCCATTCAAACAGATGATTTCCTGATTTTAATAGATTATTATAACCAGAGACAGAGATAAGTGACTGACGACAGTTTCAGTCTTACTGAAACAAAAATTTTGTGGATAGAAACTGAGTAGTGATTGATTTGTCCCTTACCCAGTCTTTCGGGACCCTAGATTGATATCAATCAGTTAATTGTTCTAGATTTGAAAGACCGCCATCATCTTAATGCGCAATAGGCTAAGGGTAATGCTCATCTGAACTCTTACCAATTAATGTTGACTGAAGCTTTTCTAAGTCAGGTCCTGGTGCATGCTCAATAAGAGGAAACTCCAAGCACTGGATACCATGTTTAGCCTGCAATAACAACTAAAGGATTAAACGGAGAACCTACAAGAAATACGACCTAATTCCCTTAAAAACAGCAATGCAATCAGCCAAGTAAACACTTTATGTACAACAGACACTTAGCAACTGAGCTAAACCATTTCTCATAGCAAAAGGTCATGAAGTGACAATTCTAAGAGCTTATCGAATAATTTTTACTACCCAAATCTATCGTCAATAATGCACGACTAAATTTGCAAGCTTGAATAGCAAGTTACTAAAAAAATTGAACTTTCCGCTGATTGAGAAGCTGTAATAATGTGGGTTGAGGCATCAAACATCAATATACTGTATCGACTTGTAGCCAGCAATAATATCTATCTCCTAATGTTTTACCCAGTGTGCACCAAGCGGCCGCGGGTTCCCTCGTCACCAAAAAAAAAAAGTCCACCATATCCACTAATATTGATCATGTAAGGCAAACAAAGGGTACATTCAATGGCAAAACCAGGATTTGCAGTTACGGGGCGAAAAATTTCAGGGAGCGAACAATTATTGCACTAAGCTAAACCACAAAAATCGAAAATTTTAACTAAAAATATCAAATTTCATCAACAATTTCACACGGTTATTGCATAAACATACAGACAATCATTCTGCAGTACTAATTATTACAAACAATGCAATCAATCACACTAAAACCCTAAAATTGGTTGATGAATTTCATACAGTTATTGCATAAACAAAGAGATAATCATAATCATTCTGCAAAACTAAATACTAATTACTACAAACAATGCAATAATCAATCACACTAAAACCCTAAAATTGTTCAATTATCTACAATTAAAGATGAAAGAGGAATACCAATGCATTGATAAGCTTGACATTCTTCCCACGTTCTCTGGTAACAACGACCTTGGGATTCGTGTGAGACGATGAAGAAGATGCGCGAATTTTTATGCAATTATGATGCATTTTGCGGGAATAGTTCGCTGTTGAAGAAGAAGATAACAATGGAGGAGAGAGAAATTTTAGAAGTGTTAGTGACGCCATTGTTACAGTATCTTGAGCTAACGGAAAGCATTGATAAGTATTGACGTGATACTTGTTCTCGTGTTTCGCAAACCGCTTATGTAAAACCGTCTTATAATAATGGAACTAAAACCGTCTTATAATGAGACGGACCAATATTTATCCGTAATTACCCTTTCATATACGCATTTACCCAATCATATGCAATTTTTGAAGATATAGTCCGCTTGCTATAAGACCGGCCTATAAGAAGAGACGGAACCAAAATTTATGTCTATACCGTAGATGACACCGTTTGCGTTTGGGACATGTGATCGGGACTCGTTTATTAGGATAATCGGCCTATATAGATATATCCGTCATCATTATAGTCACATGTTCATAATAACTAATAATAAAACCATCTTATATGGGTAGACTTATTTTCCGAAACATGCAAGAATTTTAAATGACGATTTTCGAAATAGAAGGGAGTAGACGGTAATAACCAGAAGTGATTTAACATATCCATATATCGAGCTTGAATTGGAAAAAAAAAATGTGGTACAGAAGAACGAAGATTGCCTCGAATAGCGTGTCGATTTCCCAAATGTATCAAGATTAAACACATAATCGATATTTGTTTCTTCCTTGTGATTTCATATGAAAGGGTTTTTCGTTCATAGTTTCTACAAATGAATTGGCCCTAAGCCTAATCGCAATGTTAGGAAATAATACTCGTAAGCAACAAAAAAGATGCATCCTCGATATAGGAGAAAGCACATCCAGAAAACCTAATTCTATTTTTCGTAGAGACAAATTAAACGATTGGTCAGAGATTTGTTTGATTGTTGACCTGCGTGCGTCCTATATGAGATAGTCGCGAGGATGGCATTAGTGGAGCCTCTTCATCCCCTTTCATTTCTAAACCTGTATTACTTCCGTCACTGGGTACGTATATATCTGAAGACTTCTTTTCAAATTTCCAGTCCTGCACGATACACCAGTTTCGAAATCCTCAATGTTATCTTCCACAAGACTAATAGGCACATTTAAAACGTACTACGATCACACAAATTACCGAGATCAACAAAAAGCCAGAAGACGCATAACGACTAAGGAATAGCAACTTAAGTACGAAAAACACTTAGCAAAAAAGAAAAATGACTGCACACCTTCGAAACAGAGAGTCTCTCAGGTGAAGCGGGTTGAGTTGCACGAACATCTTTCACCTTCAAGTAATTGTACATGACAACACCACAAAGTGCTGCAAAACACGAAGACAGGCTAAGAGTCAAATGACGACAACTTTGACCTCTAAATTTTCAGATAGATGTCGCTAAATGTAACGAGAGTAAAAAAAAAGGCAACTATTTTCATATTCTCATTTTTAAAAAGTTGTATTCGTTGTGAAAGTTAACATTCTTTGACATATAAGGTCTTACCGATTGCATAGCCAATGATATTGAGTCCTGTGATAGCTGACTCGGGAAATATTACTGTTGAAAGGGCGATAAGAATCCAGTCTTTTAATACACCAGCAACACGGATAGTAACTGCTCCAGTTCTACCAATTACGAGGAAGATTGAGAAGTTCAAGGCCAGGGCACACACGGCATTTGAGAAGAAGATCCAAAAATTAAACTGAATTCGGGAAGGATCCATATGAGGTTGCTCCAGCATATACCACGGAATGAACAGAAACACAAAACTGCAATCGGCGAAACATTGACGAGTTATGCTAACCAGTGTTTCTTGAAGAAAATGTCTCAGGTATACGAGAAATAGAGCTGTTAAACATTCATAAACGTATAACTTTCAGCTTTAGAAGCAACCTTTTATTATGAAAAGACATCCCTTTGCCTAATGACGTGGTCTAACAGGTAAACAAAAGATCACGACTGTCTAACATAAGACAAACACTACCCTTCTTTGAAAGCTAATGAAGAGAGAGACACATATTATTACATGACATGTTGATGTAAACGACTAAGAAACAGTGAATACCTTCAGAACTAAAGATCAGAAGAAGATGATGGTGAGTTTTTTCAGCTATCTCAAAAATCAACTACTCCGTATCAATCAATAGCAAATTTCAATTTAATACCATCTCTTTGAAAACGTTCATAAATGGAAGAAAGCAAAATGGCTACAGAAAGTGGCTACTCTTTTATTTATTATAAAAAATAGCAGTTATTTGATGACGCAATTTTCATTATGGGTCAACCAGAAGCAACATCTCGATGTAGTTGACACGTGGTTTTAGGCTGTGTACATCTTACCCTAATACCCCCGACATTATGTGGCACCCCTTGAAGCACTAAGGAAATGTTGTTGTACACTTGTACCATCTCTTTCAGATAGAATCGATGTCAATAATTGTACCAAACACTAAATCATGCAAACGGAAGAAGAGTGACAAACTTCACGAACGTGAATGAATATTAATTTTAAAGCATAATCAATGGCTGTACCAACTAACTTGCTCGGTCCGTGAGTTCGTACCTGCATGGGGCTATGTAATACAAGCTGGTGATGGGATTTAGTGTCAAGCCCTTCTTCTGGAGAAGCACTTGAGTTAGGACCAGTCTAAGTGCTTCGGCAAATATCCCAGTGACTTGGTATAGTGTGCCTATGATGTTAAAATGGATTTCCCCATATGAGGAAACAACAACTCCGACACTGACCAAAAGCATGTTCAGGAACACATCGCACCTTAGCTTGTCAGTTCCACACACAACAGCCATGACAAATGTTGCCACAGGCACTGCAATAAGGACACAATTAAAGGAAGCCATGTTGTATAAGCAATCAGAAAGGCTTTTAAGTTAAATTGCACATACTTAGAGCTTTAAGCATTTGGATGAACGCTACAGAAATGTGCAAGTAGGCCGTATTTCCGAACCTGCAATGACAGTATATGCAGCAGATATAATTATCAGGGATGGACAGTGGATCCAGCAAAGAGCAACCTTAGAAATATACCATCTAAATATTTTGATATGAGAAAACTCACCATAGACTTGAGGCAAAGAAGGCGCTTATGGGTATTACACATGTAGCATAGCTGCCAATAAGACACGAGATAAACAAGTCTAAAGTGAGAACTGACAAACTATTAGAGAGAATAAAATACAGAGATTCACATGATGACACTCACATTTCGAATGTCATTTTAACAGGTGTTACAACCTGCATCATAAGATACCAAATTAAATAAGGTCATTAAAAGTCAGCACACTGTTACATACCGCATTCATTTGAAACCACAACATAATCTTTATCACGTCATTCGAACCAACTCACTACATTTCCTATTTGGGATAAATTTTGGCTTGGAAAGACAAATACACCTTCTGAAAGCATGTGGTTTCCATTGTCCATTTCCAGTTACTTACCCTCTTCATTCACTTGATACAAGTGAATGGTAGTGGTAATTGGTAACGTAGGGCCAGATGTTCCATGGTAGTGGTAATTGGTAACGTAGTAAGATGTTTTTTGAACATGAAATACAGGCTTTTGGCCTCTTATACCACGACACGATCACTCATGTTAGCTGACTGTAAATACAGGCTTTTGGCCTCTTATACCACGACAAGATCACTCATGTTAGCTGACTGTAAATCATTTTTATACTAATGCATATTTTTGTTGCTGGTGGAGTTGTGGAGTAGTTGTAGAGAAAACATAACATAGAGAGACAGGATTTCTAATTTTAATCGTCAAACTCTGTGAATTTTGAAAAACCGTAGTAAGGCTTTTTCCTAAACCTAGATGTTTGTTAAGAAATTTCACTTCTGGCAATCTCTCTGTCGAGGGGGAATTTTATGTGATGCAGCTAGTAAGCCTCAAAGACCTCAAAGTTCCCTTTAAACTATATTGTTCTATTATTTCATTCACCTAAGTACAAATATGAAAAAAGGATAATAGGTCCGACTCGAACGAGTGAAGTACTTAAAACAATTGTATCAGTTGACAATGAAACCTAGGATAGCTTTGGCAGTACAATGACAATTTTTCATGACGGGGTGGAAGCTCATAAATCTTCTTGGTAAGTAGTGGAATACTAGATAGTGACTGTCAATACATGCACTTCAGTTTAGTAACATAACAAGCATACACCCAACAACAGTCAAAATGAGCAAATAGTGATAATAAACAACATACTCTGGAAAAAATTATAAAAACCATACCTTAAAAACACGAACAAGAAAGAATGCCACTACTCCAGAAAACCCCATATGAACCATAGTTAGTGTTATAGGAAATGGAAAATTGAAGTACTTCGGAGAAAGAACCCACTGCAATGATTTAGAGATAAAGAATTAGAGTAAATTTTGAGGACAGCCTACTTGTTATAAATTATGATGAATCTTAAATAGAGCTAATGGCGTTTCGCCCTAGGTATATGCAATGAAACTATGTTCTATACTCTCTTATAATCAGGACAAATCACACCACTAATCACCCTATATACTGACTACCCCCTAAGTCTAGCATTTAGTGAACATCAAAGATAAGGAGACGGAAATACTAAAACTACTTGCACGGAGCATGGGGACAGTATGGAACTAGTAGATTCCTTTTGTGTCTTGTTTGACAGCACCTTATTTCAGGACTCTATTAAAACAAAACAAAAAAACATTTCCATCAATATGTGCTTGAAGCACCATGTCATCGGAGCAGAAAGTAAAACTAAAAATTTACATGGCTTGTCCTACTGCTAAGACTGCCAGGAGTTGGAAATTCGAGTAGCCCTGCATTTCCAAAGTGAGCTCACAGTGTATAATTTACTTAGGGCCTTTCACCTTCTTGACCACAACAATACATTGAATTGGGTTTATAAGCGCCTTAGTCAATCAACAAACTCTTTTTTGCTTCTTAACTTACGATCCTATAACATAACTCGGCTAACAAAGTGCATATTCAACCATGCAGCCAAAAATCAAAACAAAGCAACATATTTGATAATCGTACTAAAGCAGGAACCTCGAAAGGGTTCGTCGTGAGACTGTCTCAAGACTCTGAACCAAGACTTATCGGGACAAAACAACTCTTTCCAACTATATGATCTCATTGTGAAACGGTCTCGCACGAGATCTGTCGTCAAGACAAAAAGTAACTGACAACTGCCCTATAAACTAAGGAATTCCAGTCAAACCCATTTTCAAAGCAAGGTATAAACTAGAAAGACAAAGAGACAAATCCATCAATGCAACAATTAAAATAAGTAATTAATAGAGATTATCATGCAAATGAAGTCGTGACGATAAAGCTTACTAACCTTATTATACAGTATAACTCCAGAAGACAGCAATATGTAAATCAGTAAGTATAGATAAGTCAGTGCATGTGATTTGTTGATCATCTTTGCTCTTCACACTGTACTATATTCTTCTTCACACTAGTTTTACAATCCAAACATAAAATCAAGATCACAACTTTATGCAAACAACTATTCTGAGTCCTCGAAAAAACCTGAAATTTTATTCAAAAAAACACAAAATTAACACAAATTAACCCTAAGCAAGAAACGTGAATTACTACAATCAAGTAAAAATCAACATCACAGCTTTATGCAAACATATACTCCTAATAAACCCGAAATTTAACCCGAAAAAAACGCAAATTTAACCCAAATTAAAGCAAAACAAGAAGTTGGTATAAATCAAAATCACAACTTCATGCAAACAACTGAAATTTAACCCAGAAAAACACAAATTTAACCCAAATTAAAGCAAAACAAGAAATGGGTATGAATCAAAATCACAACTTCATGCAAACAACTACTCCTA
>LHUT01001200.1:0-22950 GCA_001412135.1 Silene latifolia subsp. alba
GAGTTAGTCTTCTGTAAAACGGTTTTACACTAATATAGTTGTACAATGGATCCAAACACAACCCTATTAGTGGCTAAAAGTAGTTACAACAAGATCCCGTTTTACGATAAATTTGTGTAAAATCGTCTAACAGAAGTATTTATGTTTTATGACTTGCATGGATAGAAATCGGTTGTTAATTGTATTAAAATTTTCTCTTTATATTTTTGGGTATTGAATTGTGTATGCAATATGTTTCTTTTTAGGAAAAGTTTGTTTAATTTGATGGATCACTTATAATGTGATAAATTAATCACTTTTAAATTTAAATCAAATAAATTTGTATAGAATTTCAAGTCATGGAAAGGGGATTTTGCAAGCTCATGAGGTGGCGGCTGAGTTTGAAGCGATGACAGACAAGAACAAGCTTGCTGATGGTCCCTTTGGTGAAGTTTTGAGGCACACCCAGGTATTCAGTTCATACCTTTCTTATACTCCGTATTATATGAGTACCTTTAAATTCACATAAATGCATGCATGTGCATGTTAAAGTGATGGTTTTATATGGCGGGTTATGTTAGGGTGTTATTCGCCCTCAAATCTTTATCGAGTGTAAGGTCTTGTCGTTGGCGGGGGTGTGCATGCAACTAGATCATGATCCTTATGCCGTGTTTGGACGGAGAAGGATTTGGAGGAAAAGGGAGGGAACGATTTTTTCAATGCTTAGTTAGTAAATAGGGTTATAGGGAAAATTGTTAAGCGAAAAAATTGTTCTAGTATTAGGAAGAACGTTCAGCGAAAAAATTGTTCCTCATACTCGACCTGTATTAGGAAGAACGTTAAGCGAAAAAATTGTTCTAGAAAAAATAGAGGGATACATTTTTGTTCTAGTATTAGGAAGAACGTTAAGCGAAAAAATTGTTCCTAATACTCAACCTGTATGCAAACAAAGGGTAAAGTTTTTCTTATATTTGTTTAATGGGAAAAACTGTGGATTTCAGGAAGCAATTGTGTTGTCTCCATGGATCACACTTGCTGTTCGTCCAAGACCCGGTGTATGGGAGTACATCCGGGTGAATGTTGATGCTCTTGCTGTTGAGGAGTTGACCCCCTCCGAGTTCCTTCATTTCAAGGAGGAATTGGTGAATGGAACGTAAGTTCAAGGCCAATCTTCTTCGTCTTCTGATCAACTTTGTACAACGTATATTTTTGAAATTATGCATCAAAAATCTGAAATGCTCTTTTCTATTCAATCATTGACAGTGCTAATGGAAACTTTGTGCTTGAGCTTGATTTTGAGCCATTCAATGCCTCATTCCCGCGCCCAACACTCTCCAAGTCCATTGGAAATGGTGTCGAGTTCCTTAACAGGCACCTCTCTGCTAAGATGTTCCATGACAAGGAGAGCATGCGTCCTTTGCTCGATTTCCTCAGGATGCACCACTACAAGGGCACGGTATATTTGATTTCTTGCTTTTACTGCATTTTGATGAACCAGCTCTTATTAGATCATTATGAATGAGGTGCTACTGAGTGTTCTGTTCTTCATATATAAGCTGATAAGTACTGTATTATTTTCGGCTTTTCTCTAAATTTTAATAATTTTGGTAAAACTGGTATTACTCAGAGGGTCAGAGGTTCAAAGGTTTTTCAAAATTAATCAGATCTAAATTGGTCAGACCCAAATCCGATCTGGACCTGAAAATCTCAACCTGAATTGACCCGATCAGAAAGAACTCGATCCGACGCAATTGACCTGACTTGAACTACATACTAAGTTTAGCAGGACATGACCTGCAAAATGCCATGATACACTAGTGCACCAGGATTTACAACTTGATTTGTTGATTTTCATTTGGAATCTGATTTTTGAAAGTCTATTGGTTTTCATATATGCATTTGTAATGTCAGTGTCTATGTCATTGTCAGGTCCATCAGAATAAAGTGATGTATATGTAGATTCAAACTAGTGTGCTGTTCTTTTCAGGAATATCGCATTCATTTCTGTCCTTTTTTTCTAAAGTTGTAATCTTCTCTTGTATTTTTCAGACAATGATGGTGAATGACCGAATCCAAAATCTGGATTCCCTTCAAGCCGTGATAAGAAAGGCTGAGGAGTTTCTGAGCACCCTTGCTCCAGACACACCCTACTCTGAGTTCGATCACAAATTTCAGGAAATCGGTCTGGAGAGAGGTTGGGGTGACACTGCCGAGAGAGTGCTCGACATGATTCAACTTCTTCTAGATCTTCTTGAGGCTCCTGATTCATGCACGCTCGAGAAATTCCTTGGGAGGATACCGATGGTATTCAACGTTGTCATTCTCTCGCCACATGGCTACTTTGCCCAGGCCAATGTCCTTGGTTACCCTGACACTGGTGGCCAGGTATTCGTTTTTTTTTTTAATATATGGTGAAAGATCATTTTTATTAATAAAAGTCGTATCAGTATCTTCACATATCAAAATTAATGAATTAAAAATCTGTAAAATTCGGAAAATGAACCGGGTAGGTATCCTGTTAGCCTTTTTCTATGTAATTTTAACACAGTTAACATTAAATTTGGAGTAATAGTCTGATTAATTTATTTATCTGTAGGTTGTTTACATCCTTGATCAAGTTCGTGCTTTGGAGCACGAGATGCTTCTGCGCATCAAGCAACAAGGGCTTGACATTGTCCCTCGGATCCTTATTGTAACCCGTCTACTCCCTGATGCAGTCGGGACCACCTGTGGTCAGCGTCTTGAGAAGGTCTTTGGAACTGAGCACTCACACATTCTTCGAGTACCCTTTAGAACGGAGAAGGGTATTGTCAGGAACTGGATTTCTCGATTCGAAGTGTGGCCTTACCTGGAGACTTACACTGAGGTAATACAAACCCTCCTGTTAGCATCAAGTTACTTCCTTGTAGAGTTTCATACTAATTAGTCTTCCCTCAGGATGTTGCAAACGAAGTCACGGGAGAGCTTCAAGCTAAGCCTGATTTAATAATCGGAAACTATAGTGACGGTAACATTGTTGCCTCTCTGTTAGCCCACAAGCTCGGAGTTACACAGGTCTGTAGAACCAACCCGACTGTATTCTTTCGTTGACCATGCTACTCTGCTTGTGTTTCTGAGGGCTAAACTTGCTGAATTTGTGGGGTTTCTGTTTTACAGTGTACTATTGCTCATGCTCTGGAGAAAACCAAGTATCCAAACTCGGATATCTACTGGAAGTCATTTGAGGAGAAGTACCACTTCTCGTGCCAGTTCACTGCTGACCTGATCGCAATGAATCACACTGACTTTATCATCACTAGTACATTCCAAGAGATAGCTGGAAAGTAAGCCCATATGACTGATTGTACTTGCAACTTTCAGCGTAACATTCTTTCTTTAATGAACAAATCCTAACTTCGATTATATTGTGATCTGTTGATTATTTCAGCAAAGACACTGTTGGGCAATATGAGAGCCACATGGCATTCACCCTTCCTGGACTATACCGAGTTGTTCATGGAGTCGATGTGTTCGACCCTAAATTCAACATAGTCTCGCCTGGAGCCGATATGTCTATTTACTTCCCTTACACTGAAGAGAAGAAAAGACTCACTGCCCTCCATCCTGAAATTGAGGAGCTGCTTTACAGCGATGTACAAAATGAAGAGCACATGTAAGTTTTCTTTTTCCTAACCTTCATGCTACATGCTTCGACAACCATACGGCATTTCCAGCTCACAAGTACTGATTTTAGACGATCTCATGAAGTATTTTATCATTTGATTGTGATCTTTCTACTGAGTGACCCCGTCTATTATATCACTGGTGACCATTAGTAAGAGTTGGTGCGTATTAAATTTCAATTGTGACGCAGCCTTTCAATAAGTCATTCTAAGACCATCTAACAAGAGACTTGGTGTTTTTGAGTCTAATACTGATCTATGTTTAACAAATGTAAACAGATGTGTTCTGAAGGACCGAAACAAACCAATCATATTCTCAATGGCAAGGCTAGACAGGGTCAAGAACATGACTGGCCTCGTCGAATGGTACGGTAAGAATGAAAAGCTAAGAGATCTGGTCAACCTTGTGGTTGTCGCTGGTGACCGTAGAAAAGAATCCAAGGACACAGAAGAGAAGGAAGAGATGAAGAAAATGTATGAGCTGATTGACCAGTATAACTTGAATGGTCAGTTCAGGTGGATATCGGCTCAAATGAACCGTGTTAGGAATGGTGAGCTATACAGGTACATTGCTGACACCAAGGGCGCTTTCGTCCAGCCAGCTTACTATGAAGCCTTTGGGTTGACTGTTGTTGAAGCCATGACTTGTGGACTTCCAACCTTTGCTACTTGCCATGGTGGCCCAGCTGAGATCATAGTCAATGGAAAATCGGGCTTCCACATTGACCCGTACCATGGAGACAAGGCCGCTGATCTCCTTGTCAATTTCTTTGATAAGTGCAAGGCTGATCCTTCTCACTGGGATGCTATCTCATTGGGTGGACTTAAGCGAATTGAGGAGAAGTAAGCAGCTATTTGCATATGTTTATTCTTTTATTCCTTATTTTTAACGTAAAGGGAACCACAGGCCCTAATGAGACGACTGGTGTTGAACCGTGGTTATTAATAACACACCTCGATAACTTCACGATCTAACTTGGCTAACATTGACATTTACCTTGTATCAATGAACTTCAGTGAACTTTTATGCTCCTTTCAATCCTAACCTGTTCTCGGTTCACCTCTTGTGCAGATATACATGGCAGATTTACTCTGATAGGCTACTCACACTTGCTGGTGTTTACGGTTTCTGGAAGTATGTCTCAAACCTTGACCGCCTTGAGGCTCGTCGTTACCTTGAAATGTTCTATGCCCTCAAATACCGCAAACAGGTAAGAAGAATCCCGAGAATTTACAGTTTTCTTTTAGTTTCTTCTTTATGTAATGTGAGATTGTGATCATCTCTCTTATTGCACTTAAAATAGCACTTAACAATTTTGCCACACACTCGATTTTCAGGCTGAGTCAGTTCCGCATGCCATTGATGAGTGAAGGAGAAGGGGAGAGAAGTGTCGGGTTAGTGAATGAAAATGCATGGAAGAGCGCGTCCTCTGCTTCTTGTTGAAAATAACTCAAATTCTTTGAGATTGTAGTCGTGAATGAAAACCCTCGGTGTTCATTTATGTTTCTTCTTTCCGTTGTTGTCCATTTTGTATTGCTCTTCGCGGCATTGTCTATGATTGTGGAGGGAACACTTGTGTTCCAATGTGTTGGTGAGAAAAAAAAAAGGTGTTTGGTGTTCCATCAGTCTCTGAGTTTTAGTTCTTTACTCCCATTGGTCCCATTTCCGTCCCTACCTGACGTATTCTTTCCGTTGCGCCAGAATTTTATTATGAGACTGTTGTGTTCTTTTTTAAACAACTCATCCGCTATATCTGGCCGAAACACCCATGTATAAAGGGAGCCATAAAGACATATCGGCCTAGTTTCGACCAATATCCATCTATATAATGACATGCATAAAAATGGCAGGTGATAAATGGGATACTTCTGACATTCAATGATCCGGAACAAAAGGTGTCTCGGTTACTATTCCGATACATGCGCACAATTTATTTGTGTTGATTGGACACCGAAGTGACCAAACAATGCCTGCTTGTCTGGTCATGGACTCATGACCCAAACCCTGAATTCATGTCCAAATTACATACGCTCCAAATCCAATTTGTCGAAAACTGAAGGACAAATAAGCCAACCATTTGAAACTTGAAAATTTGAGCAAACTTTTCAAACCTGATAAAACCCGACCTCATTGAGATCAAAAATGAAAATCGAATATTCCCCAATAACGTAGAAGAAGACCAATTGTCATCCCTAGCAACAACACTCCGCCCTTCTAGCAGGCTCACCACTCTATTGCAATCCTCCAAAAACATAATCTTGCTTAAAGAGCCTTCATCAAGCAGAAGCTTGGACATTTTCCTTATCTCGGTCCCAAATCAACATATAAACAGTTTCATGAAAGATGCCTGACATGATTAAACCTTCAATGAATTAGACCAAGTTCTATGGTTCATGAAAGATCTTTGATGCTATGGCGCCCCGTAACACTGAGCAACACAATTTTGCTTTGAGCAGCTAATCAATCTTCTTTCACTTGCAGAATTGTTTTTTACAGAAAAAGAACACCGACAGCTTTATTTACAAACATGGTATATTTGCTTTATATTTATAAACTGTGATTCATATACTACAAAATTTCCTCTCTATAATTAATTACATGACTAATGTCTTGCACGAACCATTGCAGCTCACACAAATTTGCCTTATGTATCACACCAGTAGCTTTCATGTTCGGATAGTCCTAGGAACTTTGCCGCATAGGCCAGGCTGCCTTGGATATAAAGCCACTGCCAACAGCAAAGCAACGAGAACCCCGACCACCCCAGTAAATGGTTGTAAAGGATGCATTCCGGCAACCCATAACAGAGATCGTGGCTGACAAATCAGGAAACCACCCGTTTGTAAAACAAAACTCGATGACATAATACCAGTGCGTAGACCAATGGGGGTAAAAAGGCTTCCTTCCTTCCTAAGCCGGGACCCAGCAAGACACACAGACAGGAGCCACAGCCCCGGAATGGCAAACACAGATCTGCGATAATATAACAATTTAGATGTTCAGAACATTCATGCTAGTATGGATGGCATCATTACATCAACACACAGCATTACTGCCAACAACATTATCCTAGTGCCTACAAAACCTCCAATCTATAGCAAGGTGAGAGGGAGGCTTGATATAGGCAGCCTAAAGTCTAAACAGACAGTTGTATCCGGGTGACCCATAATAAAAACTGTTTCATGAATAGCTTGGACAAACTACTATTACACACTATCGGAAGCACACCAATTCAGGGAGCCATTTTGCTTTATTTAGTCATATTCCAATACCAAAGAATTGCAAGTCTTTAACTTCCGGAAAAGGAAATTGGAAATGATGGAAATAAGCTAAAAAATATTAAAAGGCAACAAATTCAGAAATGCTCAAAGCAGATTTATGACTGCCCCTCTCCTTCCTGATTCTTTCTCCTCCATCCCATTCTTCAATTTTCACTTTTTCTTCTGAGTGTTTTCTTACCTATAATCCCAAGTCATTGATTTCCACTTTTTCACATATAAATGGTAGATGCTTACCTCTGAGATAAAGAAAATGCAAGTCCAGATAAAATTATTGCAGGATGGTAACCGAGGTCAGCTGCAACTTCTTCCAGCAACCAAGCCCTAAAAAGCAATTCCTCAACAAAAGTAACCCCAGCTGCCATTAGAAGTCCTCGACTGGCTAAGAGAATTAACTTCCCATATGCTTTGAGCTTGGCAGTAAGATTCAAGGAAGATGAACAGAGATTTGTTGGCAATGAGAAGCTGGCAAAGCCCAGAAAAGCATTTACAGACTGTATTGATAGAACTAGTACAATTCCCCCTACCAAGCCTGTCAGAAAATCTTGCATCTGTATGTAAGGCGAGCCAATCCGTTAAAAAAGAGGATAAACATATGCGCAATTTCATGCAAGTGCAAGACTTCAAATGCAGATCAATGTTCATTTATCTCTATTCTTATTCCTAGGTCCCTCCCTTCTGAATCCTTTGATGACAACCAAAAGGATAAATTCCGACTGGAGGCTGCATAGAATTATTCGCCATGACCAGGATGAAGCTTGGGGGAATCGTTTAAGTTGCGCAACAAAATAGTTTTTAGCGTACGATATACGCGGTAAGCCGACCCCCTCAGCACACTTCCACTGCAGTGTCCGAGTCGAAAAACCATTGGTTAACTCTTTAACGTGAAAAACCCAAAAGCCTTACCCTCCCTCTCTATCTAGAGGCGAGGGACTCTCGAGGCCTTCGACATTATGATTTATCATATTTGGTAATTTAATCTACTATGGTAGAAATGGACGAGAATGATGCCGCCTACATTATGTTAATTTACGTGAGTTTAAATTCAATTTTGTTATACAAGAAGCAACAGGCACTAAAAGTGAAAGCCTAGGAAAATAGCAGTCATATTGAGAGCATATAACCACTTTTCTCAGCCACAAATTTACAGATTAAAAAATAACACCACAACTGAGTACAACAATCCAGAAATATGACGAACAATCTCACTCTGCAGACAATGGATTATAAACCTAATCAATTTCAAATAATACCAAAACAGCCATTGAACCCAAAGATATCCATCCAACCTTCATAATGTTACCAAAATGCAATCACAAGTATCACCTTTTTGAATTTAGAAAATATAAAAGAGATGTAGGTAACTTCAAGCAAATTTAATATTTGATCAGAGAGCAGCTAAAGCAATACGGAGTACCTTTCTTGACGACATAGGATCCAAGCCATACTGCTGCAATGGGTACTCATAACCTCGAATTCTTTTTCCCCACTGCATGATTAGAATTGTTACAGCAGCGTAGAGGCCAACAATGCAGGCTAACTCAGAAATTCCAGAGGAGTTATGTGTTGCCATATTATGGAGAAGTGTGGGCAACAATGGAACCAACACTGGGGACCACAAAACTATTACCATGCAGGAAAATCCAAGTATCCTAAAAGATAGATATTTGTCAGCAGCACTAAAGAGATACTCCACCACACTATCATTTTCTGAAACATAACTACCAATCACCTTAAGGTTTTATAATAGCTGGGCCTCAACCATCACCTTAAGGTTTTGGTTGAGTTGGTTCATCTATCACTTACAACCCTAGGAATTCATTATGTTTATTTGATATCAATATCTAATGGTTGTATCAAACACAGTGTAACTAAATGCAAACTATTGAGAACATAGAAGTTTCCGAAACACAGTTGATAGTCACTCATTGATGCAAAATATTCACACACCCCTAAACGAGCTGGCGAGCCGTACAGAAGAGGGACGAACCAGAAGTTTATTATTTTTCTGGTTGCATATCAAAACCATAAATAAATCAAGTAAGCTATATATTCTAATCGCCCACTACACAGTACACAGCTCACTCTGCATTTCTCAAGTAAAAGAAAAATAGGAAGTTATTTTATCGATTGGACCTCACTAAGATTAGCGATCAACAACAATGACAACTTCGGCTATTTGAGAAAACTTACCAGCTACACATTGAACTACCAGTAAAGAACAAGGGAAGTTTCCACTTCTGTGGTCCAGGGATTCAACTATTTTACCGGAGTGACCTAAGATTCGAGTTGTTCCCCACTTTCGGGACCAAGTGTTTCATTCGGATTTCAGAAGTTCTAAACCATCATCATGTAGTTCTTTTGGAAATTTATGTGAAATCTACCATAATATTTTATTTAATGTTGACTCTCGCACTTTATTAGTTTAATGAACTGTAAATCGTCATTAGAAATGAATTTTGATTGCGTTATACCTTATATCACTAAACTGAGAAGTTTCTAAAACCCAGGCCTCCAAAGTATTCTTTGTGAAATGTCGAGTCACCTAACTGAATCAACCTAAAACTCAAGGTCGAACAATTAGTTTGTTCTCAACGCCTCCTAATTTCCAGGTTACCAAGATGGAAATTTTCTCAAACATTAATGGAAAAACAGACAATCTTTCCAAGACTAATAAAAAACTCACTATTTTTGAGTGTAATGGAAAATCAGACAATCTTTCCGTTAATTTCTATATCATAGTTGAACTTGATCATTGACACGAATTTAGATGTCAACCTTTCCAAAAGTTAGTTAAAGTACTACTATTCTTGAGTGTAATGGAAAAATGGGTACAATTTGGCACATGAGAAGGTATTGTCTATTTAGCATTCTTGATCTATATCTCCTCCAAGCATACCAAACGGATTATTAGTATCATATACTCTATTTTTTCCAATAAGCCTGACTTCCAATATTTGGAAAAACATTTCAAAAGTGAGTCATCTAGGTGGGAAATTTCTCAAGACTCGATTCACCAAAGTAGAATCATGTCAAACCTCAAGGCCGCCAAGTGGAAAAATGCCAATTTATATTTACTAGCCTTATTTTATTGGTTTGATATGATGCATAACTTTGAGAACGAGAAGAAACAAGAGAGCCTCGCTAAAGAAGTGTGTGTAGGGCCCGCGGGCCATGGACTGGAAAGTGGTTATTTAACAAACAAAATAACTACCTTGTAGTATTGTACCATCCAACCAACTGGTAGAACAAAGTGGGAATAAACCCCTACTTCAAGTTTGTGTGCTAGATCTTTGAGCTTAGTTTTAAAAGATGTGGGGAGCACCGAGGCAAGGAGGGCTCGAGGCGGCAAAGCTCAAAGTGAAGGTGGGCGCCTTTATGCCTTACAGGCACGAGGCACACAATTTTCAGTTACTTACAAACAAATTATTAATTTCGATAAAGTTTTGTGCAAAATTTCTCTTTTTCTGGATCTAAAAGCAAACATTAGAGATAATGTGCCAAAGAGAAGGGGAAAATAAATGAAGGAGACGAAAAAAAATAGCTATTGACATTGCATATTAGTACGCCTTGATCACTGCATCTTATCTATAAAGTGCACTTAAGGCGCACTGAGGCGTTTGGCCAGTGCCTAAGTGAGTCTTGGGCTCCAAGCACTTTCTGTTAAACCAAGGCTTTGAGTCTTCAGAGAGTTCAAACTATAAAGCGCTTACATGAATTTCTAAAATTTGTCCACCTTAGAGACAAAATTCACTTTATTTTGCTGAAAACTGGAAACCCGAAATGCAAAACTATGCATCTAATAGCTTGACCAACTTACAAGACGTATTAATGTGGGGACTGGGGAGTTTGGGTACTGTAGAAAAGATATAGTTGATAATTCATTTTGATGACTCCCGCCTCTTTCAAACAAAAACAACCAATTTCCGAATAAAATAATTGAATGGACTGGGAAGCCTTAAATAAACTTGAAGAACATATCATTATGCATGGAAACATGTAATTTTGGTATTAAATCGGATTCGCAACAAAGCATTGCTACCACATTGTAAAGGTTTCAAAAGTTACAATAACCGCATTTTAATTTTTAAGGCGGTATCAGCCATAACTTGCGGCGCAGTGACTGAGAATAGGCCACAACAACCAATTCCAAGATAAGGACTAAACTTGGTACTTAATACAATAAAGAAAATCACCAATATGAAGGGCAGAGGGTTGGGGCATCACCATATTGTTTCAATTAAAAACACAAAACATACAAAACTTTTATCCATGACCTCAACATGCTTGCCAGCCTATTAGGTTATGTAATATGTCTCATTCCAGTTAAATCTATTTATTTTTGAAATCTGGAACAAGATGCACAATCAAAATGAAACTAGATAGATCCGCCAAATCATCATGCAGTCACTAACCATTCTCAGTGCACTGGAGAAACTTACAACCCACATACCTTTGTATCAAAGGCCGCTCAGCAACACGTAAAAATGATATTAGCCGATCTGTCAAACTCATAGCACCACGAAGACCACCCCAAAGTAATGCTAGTTTTGCAACTAGTCTTAATGCCCCACCTCTCTGTCCAAACTCAGTAAGCATATTGACAATCCTGTTTATGCAGGATTATTAAACATCTCCAAGTCCAAAGAAAGCTACATAACAGTAACACATAAGAGTTAAAAGATGCTCAAACCTTTCATGATCCACTTCGCCATCTTCCTTCGTAGGAACCACCGGAGCTGCAACTGACATTGCCTTCTCAGCTAGGCTTGCTACCATATTGCTCTGGTGTTTACTGTCTCCTGTCTCCACTAATTTTCTAGACTCCTTTTTCATATTTGTCTCCTCCAAGTTGGCATAAGGTTCAGAACCAGCACCCTCCATGAAACCCTCCTGTGACCACATAAACACACATGTCAAGAACAGACATAACTACAGAAACCAGAACAGAATTGCCATTGCATGCAACCGAATGATGGAAAATTCAGGTACAGTGGTAGTAATCTTTAGTAACCACATTTTTAAATACCTGTTGAGTAGATAATACTGCGGAAGCCCCCAATGCAGCAGTAACAGCACCCACCATGAGATTATCCTTGCTCAATAGCTGATGATGACTTTTTTCCCCATTAATCTCTTCTGGAGAATTTACTGTAACCCTTCCCTCTTCTTTTAGTGGGTTCTCAACAGCAGGCTCATATATTTTTCCTTCAACAGGGACCTGAATGTCATCCTTCTGTAGAACTTGATCCTTAGGTTCTACCAAATTATTTTGATCTTTAACCAAGTCCAACATTCTAGAAGGGTCGCTGTAGGTCAGAGTGCCATCACAGCAACTTCTCAAAGCAGCTAAACTAGAGCCTACAACCACCCCAACAGGCAATACCCATTTCAAGTAGCTGGTATCCCGAGCTGCTTTTGAGATTGCTTCTACAACATGGTTTCCGTTAACCGAGCTGCTCTCCAGAACATCATCAACATCACCAGAGATGGAAGCACGCCGATTGTGCTCCTCATCATGCTTAATGGCCAAACAGACAGCTTTGGCAACTTTTTGTATGTCTGCCGCAAGATCAGCTTCTATTTCTTTCATGTCTGTCACACTAAGTCTACGACTAACTTCAACTTTTAAAGCATCAAATAGAATGGCCTCAATAGAAGATATTGAATTGTCTAAATTACTATCATGATTCATGAGTTTGTAGTCCAAATTTTCCTTAGGCTCCAACTTTTCAATGGTATCCCTCCCTCCATCTTTGTCCAAGTTAACATATGATGGCTCAATGATGTCATCTTCATTTGCAAGCAGCTTGGGAATATCCGTTCTGTCTTTGGTATTGTGTGTCAATGCACCATCTATACCTCTAAGGTTCTCAAGCAGTATCCAATGCCCCTCCTCGGGAACATAATGAAGATATAAGCCATCAGTAGCATCCACGTTGACGGATTTCACATTATGCAACTTTGAAATGATATAATTCTTAAGATATTCCTTGTACAATCCTTTTGTAAATGGATCTGTAGTTAGATTTAAAGGAATTTTACTAATCCTTGTGTGTTTGTCAGCGACCAGGTTCATTTCCATGTTATTCTCATTACTAGCCGTTTCCCCATTGTTATCACTGTCATTCCCACTAACTAATTCAGTATCTAGAAGGGATGCATCTTCTTGATCCTTCCCTGCATCAAGCTGTGAATCAGTAAGACTTCTGCAGCTGTAACACAGAAAGACTACAAGGCATAGAGTGTTCAGATCATCTAAAATACTACTCGTACATGCGTTCACTTAAAATAGTAAAGAAAATATCGCCTTTTTCATATGTTCTTACAAATGCACCCATATTTATTCTATCTCACCCATTTATAGCAAACTCTACTAACACCATCAAAAACAAACGCTAGATGATTCTAAACCAGGCATAAGAGTTAAGACAAGAAAAATTCCAACTGTACCATCTGATAAATTTTCTGGCTGGAGCTCACAAGTAACATGATTCCTCTCAAGCACTGAACCATTTATGGCATCATGATTCTCAGTACCACCTTTCTTGTCTTTCTCAATTTTTTTCTCCTCCAACTGAGTAATCACATCTTCGAGAGCACCAAATACACTGTTCACAGCCACCTGTGTTGAGTCGTCCAATCCCGTCAAAGTGTCTAATGCTTGAGTAACACTGAAACTAGGGCTTTCAGCATCAGAAACTCTATTCTGATCTGGCAGAGGCTGCAGAGTTTTTTCATCCTTGCTTATACATTCATCACTTTCATCATCTACTTTTTCTGATAGTTGCCCTTCGGACGTGGTTGATGCTGGTACTTGATTTGTGTCATCAGGTTTAATATCAGTAACTGAGCTTGTGACCTGCTCATGCGACGAATTCGCAGAGTTTTCTACTTGTGTTGGCATATTAATCTCTTTAAAATCCTGCCCTTTTGCGTTGCCATCCTGGGAATTGTCGATCTGCACACTATCTACATCAAAAGACTTGGTGCTGCCAGGAATCTGGGTAGAAGGGATTGACTCTACAGTGGCCTCAGACCCATCATCACCAAATTCAGGAAGCTGTCCAACCTTTTGTTCAGATGCATCACCATCATGTTTGTCCTCACTATTTTCTGAATCAATTGAACCCTTTCCTAAATCCGAATCACCACTATCACTGCTCACCGAGTTAGATGCAGGAATATCTGAAGACATAGGTGATTCTTCCAATGGTTGAATACCAGGACTTTCTCCGCTAATCACATCCACACCACTTTGGTTGTTACTACTTTTGTTGCTCCCATCATTTTCACTAACTTTATCATCTGAAGGATTCCCACTACTTTCGTTACTTGCATCTAGTTTGGTTACTTTTTCTTTCATCGGTGACTTGAACCCCGAAGATACATTAGCTATTTGGTTGATGCTTAGCAGTCCGTCAAGGTTCAAGTTCTTTCCTTGTGCTTGCAAGATTTCAGATACTGATGTAGTAAGTTTTCCCCGTACATCCTCTGGAACAGCATCCTGTAAGGCTTTCATAAGGCTCTCTCCTCGACCGAGAGCTTGTACAACCTGAAAATCAACATGAAAAATCTCACTAAACAAACGACCAAGCAAGCATCATTGTTCAATCATAGGTAACCAGCGTAAAGTTAAACTATGTGAAAACAGTAATCCAGTATGCTCTGCAATTTTAGAAGCTCGGAGGAGTGAATAATCGACAGTTGGGATATCTTTTTCAGATCTACATTCTACAATAGATGCGTCATTAGCTATATTGGCAAACAGTAGACTAGCCTAAAGAAATATGCAGTAGTCAAATAATTCGTCCGAAAACAGCCTCTTTGTGTAACTAACACAAGGGTAAGATTGCGTACATCCGACCCCCAACCTCTATGTTTTAAAATCGTGGTATCGGTCGCGATTGCGGTCACAACAACGGTGTTGCGGAATCGTCCTTGACTCGGTTGTCGCGGTCATCACGGTGATATTTATTTTACAAGCTTTTGTAGATGGTTTATCATCTATTTACTATTTCATATATAAAGTTAAGATTCATTCTATTTAGAATAATCAATTTAACCACCGTCATACAACTTTTAAGAGTTTTTCATAAGTTTGGCCGATACAAATTATAACTCGTTCATCGCGGACCCTTTCGAACCGCATTGGCCGATACATGTTATAAATCGGTCATCTCGGCCGATATTTTCCTATTTTAAATTTACCCGATACAACTCGGGAATCGGGATATATCTTCGGCCGCCTCCGATACATCTCGAACGATACGATACGTCTTCGCCGAGATTTTAAACCATGCCTACCACACAATTTGGGGGAGCCATTGAGGCATTGAGGTGGGGTAATGATGTTGTTGAAGAAAACATATCTCAAAGAGACTAACGTGTTCTGGATGTTATTTAGCAGCACATTGTACTAGAAACACATAAATCTGTTGACATTGAGTAAAAGCTCATTCACCCTTAGTCTTTGGAATCTGCCGCATATTGAACATATACATGATATATATAGTACATATTAAAATATTATGTCCACAGTAGTGCAGTACTTCATACAAAAGTAAAATGTTCAGCACAACACTTACTTTAAGCCAAAAACTGCAATTTTTTTATGAAATAGGCGTGTTTAATCTAGACACACACCCGTGCACAGCACACAGGCGAACTTCCCATCACTTATGACCTAACCTAGTTTATTGGCAAGTTACCAGAAATCCTTCCTAGAAACCACAGAAAAAATGACAAGACATACTATTATCCAAGTAAGTATGTTTCAAGCAAGTAATCACAATTTGAATACCGTTACATAACTGATTGTAATCCCGAAAAATCGTTGAAGTTCACAGACTATTAACGACTGACAATCAAACACAGCACTTACCCAAAGTCAAAACTCAAAAGTCAAATACTCAAAATATGTTGGATGTGCATTCTCATGAAGAAATCATCAGTTCCTATATTTTATCAAATACGTCTCACACATTGCCAACAAGGGTGAGAGTGAGAAGAGTTAGTTAACATGACTAACAACTAACCAGCCGCACAAAAAAAAAAAAAAAAAAAAAAATTCAATTACCTTCCTCTTTTCTTCTTCTTTAAAAGTTCCAGGCATAGTCACATCAAGCATGTTCATAACAACTTGTGCTGTCTGCAGCACTTGGCCACTATCACTTTCCTCTGGGGTGGCTCCAATATCTCCAGCAGAATCTGTATCTACTGAGCGACTGAAGGGGGGAATACTATTCAATTCAGTCAAAACTTCATCATTAGAACCCTGGTTCTTAGTTGAATTGGGATTATATTGTATATCAATGTTAGAAGAAGCAGCTGGAGCACTTTCTGTGAGAATCTTGTTTGCGGGATCTAAATTTGGATGCGAACCATTCACCTCATTCACCTCTGACATATTCAGCAACCTTTGAAGTCTGCTATCGGTGTCGGATGATCTACCCTCCATGAGAGCTAAACTTTTTGAAGGGTTTATAGTGACATCAATATCTTGAAGAAGAGGATGACGACCCTTTAGAAGTCCAAGCTCTACTGCTGCCAGCCACTGTTACATGGATTCTTATCAGAGTATACTTACAGAATCGCAAGGTCAAAAGCAAGAGTTTTATATCTATTATGCAGAATATAAAACTGAAGGAAACACAGCATATCCTCGTAGCAAATTCAGTTGTAACAATCCCAAGAAAATCATGAAATCTGCAACACAAAAGGATACTATAAATAGTTTCCTTGAAGTTTTACTCTTTCAAGAGAGTATTGATTAAAGGAGTAAAGGGCGCCTAAGAGTGTGACTCCCATATACAGAAAACACCATGAATGACTCCCAAACTAAGACGGGAAAATTATGTTCACATAAAATCAAAAGTAAATGGAGTATTATCAATCAAAAGAAGACAAGGTTAAGCATTGATGCGCTTGGAGCACTTAACTACACTATATTGACAACTTCAAAAAGTAAAATTTGAACTCTTGCGCATAGAATACATTAAATACGGTATTTCGGTCCAGATGTGCCTTTGTGAAATGCGTAGATGACACCCCCACCCCCACCCACCCCTGGTTGTCTTTATTCAAATCCAGTCACCTCTCCAATGTGAAATGAGTAGATTGAACACACTCCCCTCTGCCCCAAACTACCACCATCTCTTATTGCAAACCCCGAAAGATAACATGTTCTGATTTTTAATTTTTAGAAGGAAAAATAAAGCCATTACCTTTTTTCTAATTTTGCTTCACAAAGGCATTCATGAAAACAGCACAAATGTACTACAACAGCTACTTTAATTCAATATCCATTATCCAAGAACTAACAAAGACCTAAGTTTCGAATGAGCCCCACCCCCAGCCTTCATTGTGTAAACTTTTTGAATTGTATGACCGAGCATAATACAATATCATAATACAATAATTCGTACCCCATGAAAAGGAAAAATATTAAAAGGGATAAGGAGACTACAAGTGTCAAGTGATGCAACTATTAACCCTAAAGCAGCGCCTACACCAGCAACATTGGTAAAAGCATAGGCCAGAAGCGAAAGAAGTACCTCAATTGTCACTTGCTGGTACCACGAAATTGCGGTGACTTTGGATGGTACACAAGAACATAGAAGTAAGCTTGTAAATGGATTTTCTGCGATGAGCGCGCGAGGTACAGAGAACAGAGGCACAGTCCCATCATCATTCTAGAAGAAAAGCAAACAAGGCAGCGGTGTTACACTGTTACTGTGTGATAAAATCAGAATTAAGAAGGGTCGAACAAAATATTCAAACAGGTATATTTGGAGTTTGGACAACTCATAAGAAATATTAACTGCCGTAGTTATTTCCAAGCAAACGGACAAACTAACAAAGAGAAACAATACTTTGCTTCCCACTAAATGCTACTCTCTTCTATTCTTTGGCAAATTTTGGATCTGAGACGTCTCTCGCCTTTATTTTTTGAATTATAGTAGCACATACTCATATCTTATGGCCCTGTTAATTAACTCCCTCCCTCTCTCTCTTTTACCTGTACGCTATCACCTATACCTTTTACCTGTATGCTATCACCTATAGAAAGCAACCATATATAACTTCTTACAATTGTCGTGGAAATGTAGAGAAGTCTTTACCCTTTCAAAAAAATGTAGACTAAACGCATGGCATAGTACAGCTAACACAAACAGATGACTGAACATAAAAGTACACTTGCTAATCTCACTTTCACCTTAAAGTTAAAACACCTCATCTACCACTTCACAAAATAATAATTCTTCAGGCATCACAGAAACTAGCCTAAAAACAAACAATATACATGTCCATAACTGCAAAAGGAACATCAATCCAAGGAATTACGTTATTCATGCCATACTCCTGGGAATGCCCAACTGTGTGGATCACTTGATGCAAAGTCATTAAACATGCACGTGCATTAAAAGATACCTGCTCAATTATAAATTCAGATATTTTAGTTAGAAAAACACACCTGTATAAATAGCACAGGAATCTTCAGATTTCCAATTATGGATCTAGTGCTACAGCTTGCATAGAAGTCTTCAAGTGACCCAAATCCATAAGATACCATGGATATTGCTGTTTCAAATTCACGAATGGATTCAGCTGCTAAAGCCTTTTCCACATCAAAACCTTTTCTTTTCCCTTGAAAAAGTTCCTAAGACAGAAATCTCTTATCAAAACAATTAGGCAGAACATTAATCATACGTTCATATCACTGCTATGAAGAAGAGAAATAAAAAGTGAAAAAACTGCTGAACGGGAAGGGAAAAAAAAAAGTCTTTTTAGCTGTTAATTTATTAGAAACCTACCTTGTTTGACTTTAAGATATCAATCAATCCTCCAGTAACTTTCTTGTCAATAGTAGCATTGTACAGAGATGTCCTGGTGGCTTCATCTAAATCGAACGGATTGTTGATGCATGTGGCAGCTGTGAGGGGAGTCTTCTCCCCTGCTTCAGCAAGGTATTTAGTTAACATGTTCGCACCATAGCCCCAACCAACCCCTGTCAAAGTAGACCACGGCCTTGCCCTAGTGATAAACTGTATAGCCGAGCAAATATCATCACTATCAGCAGCTGTAAATAACCTATAGAAGCATTTTATAAGGACATATCATCAGCTTAGAAAAATGAGGAGCATACAATCATGATGTTCAATAAATGTCGAGTACAATGTAACTGCAAGTGCCATGTGAAGAATTCATGAATCCTATTTAAGAGATTTAGGAGATATAAGGTGAAAAACCAACTTGGGTAATTCGAAACAGCCTCTTTGTGTTGCTAACACAAGGGTAAGGTTGTGTACATCCGACCCCTCCCCCCTACCCTGCAATTTGCGGGAGTCGTTGAGGCACTGGGTAATGTTGTTTAAGGTGAAAAACCAAGCAAAGGAAGACAGTAGTATGCCAGGACTTTAGGAGTCAATTGATTATCCCTAGTCATGCAATGCTGTTTACATAGGTCGAAGTTGAATAACCGAATTACATTTACCGGTGTATTAAATTACACTGCCACACTTGTCTTTCCTCAGTCCCCTCTTCAAATGCACTTTATCTTCTTCAAACAGTATCTCATAATACTCTAGTTGTAATTGCACAGAACCAAACATGATGTTATTGTCAAACATTAAGTTACGGAAAAGTAGCCATCGGAAATGTAAGGCCCTTTACCAGAAAACTACAAATCAGAGGATTGACTATTGAGTACTCAAATCTACAACTTAAATGGCCTAAATCTACTCGCTCTTTCCTTGTCTGCCCTTTACAAAGCACGATCTACACCAAAAAGTAAGAACCTTTGGTCTAGATCAATTCATGAAAATACGATAAACCAAAGAAAACTAGCATCTCAATGCACAGTTGCGAAAATTCTAGATTATCCAAGGGCGTCAAGTGGGATGCCTATAATAGACATGAACAACCTCATAGCTTACTTATGACTCTTCACTTCAAGAGCCATATGCGCCTCACACACAACCCTAGGATTAATATCGTTTCCAACTTGCACCTCGGAATAAGACATCATGACCTCTGCTGCTGCGGGATAACTGTAGCAAATAACAGCTCAAAATCTGGCTACAAAGCCCCCATTCCCCAATAAACATCAAACTTTTATAACTAGGTCGCAATGTGTTGTCATGGCCCAAATTTCACAAAAGGAAACATATTAAATGATACCGTTATGAAAGCCGTACACAACCCTCGCCAATATGACACATCCCTTTAAAAGACAAATACGAGGCTCGTGTGAAACAGATAGATGTATGAAGCACTTAGTGTGAGTTTATAACGGAGTATATTTTAGCTTTATGTCTAGACCATCTCTTTATTTCACTTAAAACATTATGTATACTTACTTTATATCACGTCCCCCTACATGTATCGTCTTCAGTTTCAAGAGAATCATGGATCTCAATATTTGAGTCATGCAGTTGACTCATCAAATGCCATAAGTTTACAACAGACACAAAGAATAGCCATTTGCAAAGAGGTTCAATCACGGCGACAATTCCAAATTGAATTTCTTTTGTTGGATTATAATTTTTATATGTAAAAAAAGGTTACCGCCAACGGCACTAGGTAGAAAATTTTCCTGTTTAAGGATAATGGCTCATAAAGGTCAACTAGGTTAAACCTAATTTAGTCAGTTGATCAACAGGTAGGTTAGTGATTATGGCTCACAATGACACGTTATAGATGCTTTCAACATCAGTATTGAAATGAATATGCAAATCGTATCTAGATCCTCTGCTGAATATTATGGAACGCAGCCCAAACGACACAATTCTATCACTATACGAGCAGAACTGCATCCCAACAGTTCAATATTAATCTACACTTCCTATCGAAAAACAAAAAAACAAACATGATCAAAACCCCATGAAAACGTATTCCTTGAAGCCATATGACCACTTACACAATTGTCTCCCTTGTATGCAGCATACTAACCGATCATATTATCAACAAGAGTACCAAAGGACTATGTGCCACAACCAAAACACAACATTCTTCCCATGGGCAATAGGAAAAACAGGTGGTATATTCTCCTTAATAAACATGCTAGTATGCATAGGAGTGCTTCCCTACGTTCTACTTTCCAATGTCACCATTCGCAAGGAATCACAACCGCTATCTCCACAAAAATAATAGGCAGCTACGAGAGACGGCCAGAAAAGTTTTACTAAACTTTAAAACGCTATCACTACTAGATGTATAAAATCAATCTAACATAGTGTTCGTAAGAAACTACTTCTCGGGTCCTAGCTATCGAAGAATCTAGGTTCCGAGTTTATGAATCATAATTAACTAGGCACCAAGGTCATTCTATTTGAAGTCATGTGTTCATTTTATACACTACAAAATCTAATGAATAGCAACGAATATACTCTACTACAACCATTCAATACAAAACAAAAACGAATACATGCTTTCGAGAACAAATCAACAGAGAAATCACTACATTAAAAACAAGAGAAAAATGGCGTTAAGAAGCTCACCGAGCAGTAGTAAGAGGCGAATTAGCGCAACCTCTAGGGTTCATAACGATAGGAAACAAACCACTCGTCAAACACTCCCTAACAAAACTCCTAACACTCTCCTCCATACTCCCTTGCGTCGTCCCCGGCACAATCAAAACCGTTGTATCCAATCCTCGCTCCTCACTCAACTCCAAATTCGCCGGAAAATCAATCGAAATCACACCGCCATCATCCACAGGAACACAAACTCTCTGATACTCAAGCTCAACCTCCTCACTACCTTTATCCTCATCCGCCATTACAGCAATCCTTCCACTATCTAACCTAACGTAGTGCCGTTCCTCCCTCACAAGCTTCTCACTCACGTTTTCGAGCAGCTCACCGCCTTCGAACGATACGGAAGGACACCGGAGAAGCACGAAGCGGTTAAACGGCGTCGGACTCGTGAACAGCATCCACTCGCCGCCGCCGGCAGCGGCAACGGCGTTGTCGGATGAGGAGGAGGAGTCGGCAGGGTTTCGGCGAGGGGAGGAAGAGAGAGAAAGTGCGGCAGCGGCGCCGGCGGTGAAGCCAAGGACAGCTGTCGGAAGCCAATTGGAGGAGAGGAGAGAAAAGAGGTCGAAAGACGGAGGTTGAAGGGCGTTTCGGAGGAGTAAGCGTTTCGGTGGAGGCGGTACGGGGCGTTTGAGACGACGGCGTTTCCAGAGAGGGAAGTCGTTACGGAGGAAAACGGGAGATTGAGGGAGGAGGATTGAATTGAGTTGGGGAGCCATTGTTGATGAAAAGAGAGAGTTCTGGAAAGAAATGGCGGGTAGACAGACACAGTGGTGTGTGGTATTGGTAGAATAGTAGATGGGGTTTTGAGGATCCCACCGCTAGATCTTGGGTCCACGTTTCTTGGGATTCGGGGTGCCAATTTCGATGTGCTCTATCCTCCAAACAAATAATGTCCTTCTACTAAATGTTTACACGTGTTAATATACGATTTCCGTCTTAAATTACGTATATGCTAAATTCAAAACAAAGAATGTTAAATCCAACACATTTTTACTTCTCTTTTCGATTTTTCCCCTCTCACTTTCAGTTGGTCTCCCTTGTGACATGTATTATCCGTCACAAGGGAGAGACAGGTCGGTTTCATACCAAATTATAATAATATGGATACAGCTAAGCCATTTGTGAATTTGACAATACACACTAATTGAATAAATGAAGTGAAACACTCAAGACTCGAATTTTGGACAATTTAGACTCGAATTTGAACAGTGATTTGGACTATTTAATTGTGACAAAAACGACTAAAATATGGATAGAAACTTTTGGACTGAAATTGAACACTCGACAGGACTGTTTAAAACTACGGTTTACATTGAACTCTACGATGGAATAGAATTGCAAGCGTGATTAAAATTGGGATATGACTTAATCCAAGCACTAAGCCACTAGATTAAGCCTAAGGGGAAATTCCAAGCACTAAGCAAATGAATCACCCAACTCTAAGCACTAAGCACTAAGCATTAATCAATATAGGGTTTTCTAGCACTAAG
>LHUT01001202.1:3777-22932 GCA_001412135.1 Silene latifolia subsp. alba
TTACCGCAATTAGCAGATTTTGGGTGGCTGATATTTAGTTTGGTTGTTTGTGGCGTTAGCACGGTTTTTACGTTTGAAATCTGGTAAAGTCGTCACTTCACTACTGCGCGCTTATTCGTCACTTTTTCATGGTATGTGATTTTTAATCCTTCAACTTGTACTAAGATTGATTATATGATTATTAATCACTAAAAGTTTAATTTTTGAATTATTATTACTATTTCAATACTCACTTAACTTTCTAGGCGTAACTTAACTGGAGTGAGTTGGGGGGTGTAAGTGTGTAACCGTGTGAGTGTAGGTTGTCAAAATTTGTTTAACATCTTATTGTGTGCTTGTACCACAAGCTTTGTGTGCATGTATCACAAGCTTTTTCATGACTTTTAACCCAGCGTTTTTCTGTGGACAGATTTCATGAAGCTGACCATTTGTGCCACCGTAAGGCGTAAACACTATATTCAAGCCGACGTTCGAACTTGTAAAATTCGCACTCCCCACCGTCCATTTTATTTTTCCCACTTTCCTTATCGTCTTAAACTGCCCTTGCGATCATCTTGATTTATGGGGCGAGTTGATGATTCTACAATACTACTTACATATAATGGAGAAATGGGAAGAACACTAAAATGCGGAGGGAGTACATAGCAACTTATAGAGTTCTTCTTTTACCTTATATTTAGCTAATGTTTAATTCATCCATTCTTATGGTCAACATTGTTATAGTGATTGAAAAATGAAGCCAGGTTAATAGTAATTGAACAATTTTGCTTTAAAAGTTGATTATAATAGGATGTTTAACCCCATAAAACTTCCTTACCCTTTATACTCCCTATAATTCTTGGAAATTGTCTCATTTAACTAAAATACATCTCACAAGTATTAAAAAGTAGGGCAATTTAAAAGAATCAGAGGGAATATTAGACAAATCACATAAACGTTCATTATAGACACTCCCGTGAATTTCACGGGCATCTAAACTAGTTTTAACATAATAAACCAACAATACAAATTTAATTCACAAATTATTATATAAGACGGTCTTTTACCATGAGACCAGTCCATTAATCAAAAAAAGCCCCAAAAAAAGTTGATATTGGTTTCTTACTTCGTCGACTCTTAAAACATTTGTCTCCTCAATACTTTACTCCTTTATCTGCTTGCATATATCTATATATCTAGGAACTTATAGCATTTCAATCAAACATTATCTCCCGGGTAACTTATCCTTGCATTCATTCACAGTTCTATCAATTGTTTGACACCCACCATGCAATACAAACTTCTTAATTTTAATAAGAGAACTTATGATATTGTCTTATAAACAAGGAGTTTAAATGAAATTTATGCTTTAATTTCAATGTTCTAAGTATAAGTTAAAATTTTGGATTAATAATATAGAAATCAGCATCTTAACTTTGGATATTTGAGGTTTTAAATTGAAAACTCGTGGTTTTAGTTTGAAAACTTTAGTATAACTTTTGTTGAAAATTTAATATTAATCCAACACTTTAAAATCTAAAACTTGGTTTTAACTTGAAAACACCATGTTTTTAGTTAAAAACTTTGAACTTCTATAGAAAGTTTTCAACATAAAATATTGAATATTCAAATTATAAACATTAAACAAAGCTTATAAGTGTATTGAATTGTACTTTTAAATCTGGAACTTTGATCATTTTTCAAAACTAGACGATGGTGGTTGGCGTCTAGGGGTTGTCGAAAGAATGATTATTAGCAACCTTTATCATATTTTTTCAATTGATTAGTGGTGGTGGAAACGACAATCACGATGGTGGTGAAGGAATAGAGCGTCGAGGTAGATAGAAGGTGGTGGTGGCAGTAATGGTGGTGGGGACGTGGGCTTTAAAGGCGGCGGCAACATGGCGTGGTGGGATATAGGGAAATAGTGGAGGTCATTGATACTACGGTAAAATGAATAAGATGAGTGATCAATTTCTTTTTATTTTGCTTAATCTAGGACGGTCTTATAGTAGAGTAGCTGTTTGCAATATGCGTTAATCCAGATTTCATTAAGCGGGACAAATATAGTTAAACGCGAAAGTGGCAATTTTCCCCCTTAACTTTGGTTAATGGTGAAACAGGCCCCTTAAGTTTCAATTGTAGCAATCAAACTCTTTAACTTCAATAAAAAGTGAAATTTAACCCTGATTTTTAATTTTCACTTAAATCTGAACAAAAATTCATTTTTACATTTATGTTATACAACTAATATCACATAAAAATTACTGATTTTAACTTTATTAATTTATATAAAATTAATTGTCTACCTAAATACTAAATTTACATTCACGATAATAAACAAAATAAAAATATGACATAATTTTATGAATTATTCTTACATTCATAATAAATTGTCTAACAATTGTAAAATACGAAAAAAACAAAAAAAAAAACATGTGCTATTAGAATATATATTGTATAAAAGTTGTAACGTTATAAAAATTAAATTTTGTAATTGATTAATTAGATTATAAAATGAATTTTGGTGGAATTTCGTGAGAATTCAAACAATGGAGTTTAATTTCACTTTAAACAAAAGTTAAGGGGCTTGATTGCTACAATAGAAACTTAAGGGAACTGATTTTACCATTGACCAAAGTTAAGGGGGCAAATTGTCACTTTTTTTTTTTCAAGTAATGATTAAACATGTAGTATCCATTAATTTTAACTAACGTGATATTTCGGGTAATAATAAAAAGATTACTTATTTAAAAAAAAAAAAAAATTGGGTCAGTTTTTCCAGGCCACGTCATCCACGGCCCTATTAAAAAAAACCAATCGTTGGTTGGCGCANTTTTGTGTGATAAAGAATCCACAATCTGCGTTTTTGTTATTTTTCTTTTTTTTTTTTCCACCAGAAGTCAACAAGTGAAGAAAAATTCAGGGAGTGGATTTAAGACGATCGCCCTTCTGGAAAATGAAAAAAAAAAAAAAAAAAAAAAAAAAAATTATTAATCAAACACTCTTTTATTCTTATGTCAATATTATGTTAACGGGAATTATTTGTTGGTCATGCGGCATACATAAAATCTTAGACATGAACGATGTACTATATGTCTATATTCCATTTTATTGTGAAATTTATCACACATTATTTTAATATCCGTGCAACGCACGGGCAAGAAAACTAGTAAGTATTGTTGTGGGGTAAGTTGATTAAAATAAGTATTGTTGTGGGTGAGGTGAGGTATTGTTGTGGGGTAGGGTGATTAAAATAAGTATAAAACTTTACTAAATAAGAAAATAGGGAAGGTATTGTGAATACATGAAAAAGAAAAGAGGGAAGTTTATGTAGAATAGGAGGGAGTATATTACAACGGGCAGTTCCCACACCGACCCAATCCGGTCATTAAACATTTTTTAACTCGCCTAAATTCCACTACAGAATTCTGTCAGATAAAAAACGCAAGCAATTATTGTTTACCATCACAAGATTCTGCATTA
Source organism: Silene latifolia subsp. alba (assembly GCA_001412135.1). Taxonomy (NCBI): domain Eukaryota; kingdom Viridiplantae; phylum Streptophyta; class Magnoliopsida; order Caryophyllales; family Caryophyllaceae; genus Silene; species Silene latifolia. Next base: position 7,243 of record LHUT01001202.1, read on the forward strand.
TTAATTTAATTATTAAAATCCATATACTGCGCACTCTATTCTAAATCCATTATCTTATCTTCCATCACTACTAGACTTCTGGGTTTCCTTCAGATTTAATGAATATATATATGGCATTTGAATAATAATTGGAGGAGGGCTCAGTTATTAATTCAGGAAAAAAGAAAAAAGAAAAATGGGTGTCATTGAAGAAGGTGAATTAGGAAAAAATGATATTGGTAAAAACATTGGAATTGAGTGTTTGAGAAGTTTGGCGAGAAGGAAAAGGGTTGATTCTCAACAATACACTTCTTCTTCAACTACTGATCACCAATTAGCTAAAGCTTTAACTGTTCCTCATCTAATTGCTATTGGTATTTACTTAATTATTACTCCCTTCGTCTCCGTCAATTGTGAATTCTAAACCCTTTTCGAACAGCTCATAATTGACTTTTATTATAGGTGTGGGATCTACTATTGGTGCCGGAGTTTATATTCTTGTTGGCACGGTAGCAAGAGAGCACTCTGGACCAGCACTTGCCATTTCATTCCTTATAGCTGGTATTGCTGCTGGTCTTTCTGCCTTATGTTATGCAGAGCTTGCCAGTCGCTGTCCGTCTGCAGGAAGTGCTTATCATTACTCCTACATTTGTCTTGGTGAAAGGTCATCATTATCCTACACTATTATTTTTCAACTTGTATTGTTTATATGTACGGATGTACCCTTCCCAAAATTTGACTTTAGTGTTCGGATGATGTTCACTTTGGCGATATAGTTTATGATAACATACATAGCTACAAACTTTTACAAATAATAATATGAAAATAGTTATTATCATAAATCAAACTTGACGTCAATTGTCCAACGAAATCAAATGAGGATAATAAGTTTGGAATGGAAATACTACTTTCTATTCTTACTTCTGGAAGCTGGATGCTTCAAGAGCATTTTTGGAAGAGACTACAAAGATTAAGGTTATATGCCTTGTTTTGATTTTGATTTTGGTTATGATTCTGCAGTCTTGCTTGGTTGATTGGGTGGGGTTTGATACTGGAATATACTGTTGGAGGTTCTGCTGTTGCCCGTGGTATATCACCAAATCTGGTTCGTATTTGTCTCCGCAACTTCATTACGCTTTGTTCTGGTAAAAAATGAGCGACTATTTTTTCTCTTCCTCGCTTATGTGTATTTCTTACACTAGGCATTGCTCTTTGGTGGTAAAAATGGTCTCCCTTCCTTTCTGGCTCGTCAATATATTCCTGCTATTGATGTCACAGTTGACCCTTGCGCGGCAGTACTTGTATTCGTTGTCACTGCTCTTTTATGCATTGGAATCAAGGAGGTATGGAACTTTCAGCCTTAGTCTTGTTTCAGGTTCCGGCTTCTTTTTTGGCATATTCTACGAGAGCCAACTTATTCTACATCTCTTTTAACCATGCAGAGTACATTTGCACAAGGTATTGTAACTATAGGAAATGTGTGCGCGATGATCTTTGTCATAATTGCTGGAGGATATATTGGGTTCAAAAATGGATGGCCTGGATACAAGCTGTCCACAGGGTAATTATCCTACACGTCTGCTTAGCATTTCTCAAAACACCATCCTATGTTCAATGATGATCAGTTGATCACCTTTTTCATGCTTTAGATATTTCTCATTTGGAGTGGATGGGATGCTTGCTGGGTCTGCGACGGTCTTCTTCGCATATATTGGGTTTGATTCAGTGGCAAGCACTGCTGAGGAGGTAATACTTATCTGGCAATTTTTTTTAAAAAAAATTTCGTAGAAATGATAGCTCTGGAACAGTTTTTGAACAGTTTTATTGCTCAGGGAAGATAACCGGCATTGTTATTGAGCACATATATTCGTATAGGACGGTCTGATCAGCCCATTTACATTATGCCTGACAAAATACTCATTGAATATGTAACATGCACTTGTCCTCATATTTTGTAAAAATGACTGATTCATCATCATAAAGTATCAGTTATCAAAATTTGATGGATGTTTGACAAATACAAATACTTTCCTTTTAGGCTACTCATTTTTTGGTCAGTCTTATACTATAGCCCTGTAGGACCGTTTCATAAGACAACAACAACAACATCAGAGCCTTAATCCCAAAATGATTTGGGGTCGGCTGACATGAATCATCCTTTCGAACCGTCTCATAAGAAAGTAGTAATAATTTAATCATATATGCAGGTGAAGAACCCACAAAGGGATTTACCACTGGGAATAGCTGCAGCACTTTCTGTATGTTGTGCATTATACATGCTGGTTTCCATGGTGGTTGTTGGTTTGGTGCCGTATTATACCATGGATCCTGACACGCCTATATCTTCTGCATTTGCTAGTCATGGAATGCATTGGGCAGTGTAAGTTGGGTTACCTATTAAGTGTCTAATACCTATAATTGCCAGTGATGTGGGAATGTCTTCTTCTCTGACAGATAGGTTCTGTCATTGCAGATACATTATCACTGTTGGAGCTGTTACAGCTTTATGCTCAACTTTAATGGGATCACTTCTTCCTCAGGTAGGTGTGTTTTTCTCAACTGTTTTCTTCACAAGGAGTGATGAATTTTCCGTATACTAAGATATTTTTGCATGAGCAAAAGGTGTCAAGAGAATTGCTCTGAAATATGGAGGACATTAGTATGTGCTGGAGAGTCGAATTATTTGCCACAAGACCATTATCCAAGTGCGTCAAAGGCAACCTAGTCCTTGTGCATAGGGTGCTTTCAGATGAGCCTTCATGAAAATGCGTCGCATGACTGCTACTTCACGTTAAAAAAAAGCCACTAGTTTAGCTATTACAGAGTACTTCATAATGGAGGACCAAAGAATAGTGAATTTTAGCTATGACGCTATTAACAATGAGAATTATCTTAGTAGCTTCACAGCAGCCATTATCCTCATGCAAGTGTCTATTGTTCCAGCCACGTATTCTTATGGCAATGGCGAGAGATGGTCTGTTGCCCTCCTTTTTCTCTGATGTCAGCAAGAAAACTAAAGTTCCTGTGAAGAGCACTGTCACCACTGGAATTGTTGCTGCAGTTTTGGCATTCTTTATGGATGTTTCACAACTAGCAGGGATGGTAAGTTCCTTTTATTGGATGTAAATATGACTCTGTTTGGGTTTGTGGTGGATATGAGCTTTCTGAACTTCTTGTTTCCCTCTCTTTGCTATGGCAGATTATTGTATTGGCGCGCTATTAATATATAATTTGGTAAATGTGTTGAATCAAGGATCAGTAATTCAGTATTGCACTAATAATAATTTATGCATCTGTTACTAGTTTATCTCTCCCCCTCCATTTCCCTCCACCCTTATTTTCTATCCAAACAAGGGAATTTAAATCCCCTACTCTCCCTCCCTTTCTTTTCCCTCCAAATCTCTCAATGCAAACACACCCTTAGAAAATGTAAATGTAGCGACTCTAAAATGGGTTCATTTAATGTTACTACCTCCATCACTTGTATGGTTTGGCCGTTGAGGATGAGAGGTTTTAGAATTTGTTTCTCCCTCCTCGGTTAATAGTTTGCGTATACCATTTTGGATAATTCAATCAATTTCTTACATTATTCTTGGCAAGTTTCCTTGGTGTCAAACAAGTCTTTGCTTTGTATGATGTCTATTGTATCTCTTATGCTCTCTTCCCCCAAACCAACTCAACATGTGAGCATTAAAGTAGGCTCTCATCTGAACTTGAACCCTTAGTTTGGATAAGGGAATTTGGAGGAAAAGAGATACAACTCAGAAAGAGATTTGGAGGGAGATAATTTCATTGTTTGGGTAGCAAAACGGAGGTGGAAGGATTTGGAGGGGTAATGATCTTGGGTAGCAAATTATTTCCCCCTCCAACAAAGGAAAGATTTGGAGGGAAAACTCCCTCCCTCNCTCCATTTTTTGTATCCAAACAAAGTCCAAGGAATATCAAGTGTGTATCACGATCTGTTCATTTCCACTAGAGTAAAAGCTTCACCATTCTTTTGTTTTGGGATATGATGGACTAAACCAATACAACAACATTGCCTTAGTGCCTCAAAGCCCCCAGCAAGTGTTTAACCTCCAAATCTTTCTTATGTTGGTAGGATTTTGATTTTCCTTGTAGAAAGGAAAATGCAAGGAAAATGGATCCCTCTCTCCCTTCAACCCAATAAAACTAGGAAAGATCCCTCTTTCTCGTGTCTATGCCATATTAGCAGTTGAGAATTAGCGGTGTTGTTTTTACCTTTTGCGGTGTTTGCTCACCTCACCATGGAGTTGGATCCGTTATAGAATGCTCTAGGGGACGGAAAATAAANNTTTTTTTTTTTTTTTTGTGTTAGCAGGCTATAGCCAAATATGTTCTTTTGGGGTTTGGCTTCTGAAATCTTGCTTTTTCATGCTGCAGGTCAGCGTTGGTACTTTATTGGCATTCACTATGGTTGGTATATCTCTTTTGGTTATTAGATATGTGCCACCAGATGAGATCCCTCTTCCATCATCACTTCAGGAGTCTGTACATGCTGTTTCATTGAGATACTCTGCCAAGGATTTTGCCAATTGTAAAGATACTACAGAACCGCTACTTAAAGAAGTGGAGTTTCATGTGCTGTTGAAGCAAGTTGCGGAAGGAAATTGTAAGTTTGGTTTGTATAAATTAATACTTGATCTAGTTTTTGTGAAGTGACTTTCCAGAGGAGCTGATTTTTTATCCACAATGATTGTCCTGTTGTCATATTTAGTTACTTTCTTACATAGTTGAAAGCTTCTATGATACTTATCCTCTCATTAATACAACAGATGAACTAAGTGATGACAAGAGAAGGAAAGTTGCTGGCTGGACAATCATGCTTACCTGTGTTGGAGTACTACTCTTCACTTCGGCAGCTTCTTACGTGCTTCTTCCTAGGTACATCTGAAAGATGACTGGTGCATGATTTTCCCGTAGTTACCGGGATTCATTTCCGAAGCTCCTAAGTCCTCGCTTTCATGAAATGGTCTTATATATTTTTTTTTTTACTTGCACCATTTGTTTGATTTGGATTCGAGCTGCATAGGACCGCAAGGTCGGTAAAGCTCCTGCGCCGAATTTCAACACAACTTCATTCCCAAGGATTCAAACTCCTCTTTTAGATGCTAGATTAACTCCCCATCACTTGATCTAAAGGGGTATCACCAAATACAATTTAAATACACAGGAGAATGAGTGAGAAGGGAGAAGAAATATGACTAGCATACTCTCTCTGTTCAAGTCATTTCCATACGTTTGCGTTTCACATAGTTTGAAAAAACGTGTGGAAGTGACTTGAAAGGAGGGAGTCTTTGTTCTGACAAATGGAATCAAGCTACTTTGGTTAGATATGAAAATATGATATTGTCGGGAGTCTTACAAGTTCTAACTTTGCTCTCTCACCAGTATGTTACGATATACGTTGTGCGGAATGGGTGGTGGACTTCTACTTTCTGGTCTTACAGTTCTCACTTGCATCGATCAAGATGATGCAAGACACAGCTTTGGCCACACGGGAGGTATGTTATACTCATTTATCGGTACAAAAGTTTCCCTTAATGAGATTTTAATATTTTATGAATGCGGGTTTATTGAAGTCATGAACTGCTAGATATACTATTGCATTAGAACATATGCAGTAGTTTTTAGAACATAAATTTGGATACTGAAAAGGGAAAATGAGATTATGAGATAGGAAGTTATTACATTCAAAATATACTCTCGTAAGTAATATGAGCATTTCTTCTCTAGCTGCCTAGTGCCAAGTATTACCATATAAACACCGCGTTCAAATGCCTTATATCATATTGTATTTCTGTCGCTGACTATCCAAAAATCATGTTAAACCTAGTCAACCAATTTCCAACTCTACTACATAAACAAATAATTTGTACACAACCATAAGTGGAGAATTTAATACTGTACTTCATCTATTTGCAGGTTTTATCTGCCCATTTGTTCCTCTGCTGCCGATTATCTGCATTCTGATTAATGTCTACTTGCTGATTAATTTAGGGTAAGTTTTTAAGTTTTAACCGATTAATGTCTACTTGAGTGGCTGATTAATTTAGAGTGAGTTTTTGCTTATCTGATTTTCGTAGAACGTTCTTGTATCATAATTTTCGTTTTTGCTCGCCTAAACTGGATGCGCTTCTTATTGTGGAATAGCAGTTATTCGATGTAGTTGTCGACGCAATTTTCATCTTTAGGTCACAACCTCTTTCTATTGCTAATACAAGGGTGAGAATCCGTTCATCCGACCCCCCTTACCTCGCAATTTGCGGGACCATTGAGACATTCGAGTAATGTTGTTATTCTTGTCGTATAATAAAATAAGTCACCTATGTTCTTTTTTAATTGAGCCAAAGGCTCATTATGCCTTTGTCCTATGGTGGGAAATATAGGAGGGAATTGGAGGGATCCATTTTCTCTTTGAGCTAAATCAAAATACCTCCAACAAAGGAGAGATTTGGAGGGGGAACTCTTTTCCTCTATTTCCCCTCCCCTTCCCTCCCATCCATCCCCCTCGCTCCCTTTCCCTCAACTTTTGCTATCCAAACATACCCTAAAGGTTTTGAAAGTTACGTGATCCAATTTTTTAATGGTAATAACCACATTTGTGGCATAGCGAACAAAGTCTGTCGGTGATGATACATTTCTGAAATCAGGACTAGCCGATATTTAATAGGGTGCTTAATTCTTCTACTTGGTTTATTAATTGCAGGTCGCAGACTTGGATACGTGTCTCGGTGTGGTTACTCATAGGAGTTCTCGTTTATTTATTTTATGGGCGGAAGCACAGTTCATTGAGGAACGCTCTCTATGTGCCAACAACCCACGCTGATGAGATATGCAGGAGCTCCAACAATCATTTGGCGTAGCTCCTACACTAATAGCTATGCAAGTGAAGCTCGATACCAGTCTCATATGTTTCTCGATGTACACTATGTATAGTATACTGTTGTGGTTAAAAGTAAAATTGTATTGATTAACCGTAATGTGTCAAGACACCCTTTACAGATTATGTTCCTTGCATTTTTATGTAGACGTTTGTTTTTCCTTGAAAGGGTGTTTTATGGAATTGTGAACCAGCCTTTTGTGTAAATTCACGCACACCGGCACAGTTATATAAAACATCTTTCAAGTATGACTGTAACCTTGACAATGCTGTCCCTCAATTCAATTCCAAATTTTCTAAATGCCTGGTATTATTATACCAGTAAGTCTCTTATCCGTCGCAAGCTTCTAATGGGTCAAGTCCTATACTAATGGCTTGTCTTTTCATACCCAAGTGGAAAAAATTTGACTCGTTGCAAGTTTGCGACGGATAAGGCCGTCACAAATGAGAATTCGTGCTATTATACAACTATTAAGAAATAAGAAACTCAAGAAAAGTGGAGTGGGACTCAAAAGTTGTTTAATACTAATAAAAAGTGAAATATGTACAAGTAAACACGAGCATCTTCAATGGAAAGTTACAATACATTGTAGCTTGTTTCGCCACACTGATTTTATTAGCTCCTCGGCTTTTCGACTACAAACTGCTCCAATGTTCAACATCTTGTATCTTGTATGGGTCTCACACTGTTACTTCATGTAATGAAAAAATTTACTTACAATTTTTTTTATAAAGCTAGCCATGTAGCTTGGTAAAACTACCCGACTTACAAGCTCCACATAAAAATGGTAAGCTACATGCTAAATAGTTTTCAAATATTTGCAAGCAAGTCCTTTACAAGAACCATTGGAAATGCTTTAAGAAATATATATAGACACAAAAAGTATAAAAGAAATTGGCACACAGATTTGAAGGGATAAATTCAACATTTACTTTTCTAAGATAAAAAACAAACACTTCCATTCTGAATGTAAATTAAGCGGAAATTGAGCATAATTCTGACGGTAAAACCAGAGTCCTAGTGTTGTTGATGTTAAAACGATGTCAATGTCGCACTGAAACAAATTAAAGCTGAGATATGCTACTATACATCAAAGGAGTTCAGCTCAACAACGTTAAAACTACTACAGTTCAAAGAAAACACAACAAAAATACAAACAAAACATGAACTTCAACGTCAACAAAGATGCAACTTCATCCCTTTCCTAAGAAAAACCCTCAACAGAATACTGATTAATTTGCCAACGCAATGGTCTTTTAAGGGAGACGCCAGATTCCAAGGTGGCTAGACAAGGAATTTTGACCACCGAGATCAGTTTCATCCGAAAGTAGCAATTAGGAAACCTTTATAGATGCTCATAAATTTTGCCACAAATGCTGCAATTTTTCATCAATATATCCATGTGAGAAGTTGTTCATTCAAATTTCAAATTATCAGTAAACTATGACAAGGCATCTATTATATTCCAGAAAAATTCTTGTGTCCTCCAGGAGTACGGTATTCCTTACACCTAAGTCATTATAATATTCTATTTGGTGGATTGCCTTTGAGTGTAAGAGCACCCACATTGAAGAGGATGGGCAATCCTCTTATGGGCAATCCTCTTAGATGAGAGATAGTGTAGGAGTTCCGTACTCCCGGAGGACATAAGAATTTTTCTATATTCCATTACACATACCTTCGAGATGGAATATGGCTTTCTGCCCAAGACGCATTCGGTGTTCCTGCAAAAATGGTCAAACAAATCATTGGAAATCCCATTAGAGAAGAAAAATTCTCGTCTCAGTTCATTACTTATTAACAGCATTCCAATATTACAAAAAGCATTCAATCACTGCTACAGTTCACCATTTTCCTATGTTCAGATTATAGATGGTCACACGTTTAAACACGAGCTTCAAATGGAAGGAAAAGTCCCCTCCCTTTCCCACCTCTTTATTTTCTTAGCCAACACTTATAATTTTTTCGAATCTTCCAGTGTATCGTAAATCAAATTAATGGGTTGTAGCCACATACAGTCACACCATCGCAAGAACTTAAATTTGAGTGTATCATTCACACAAGAACAATGTTTCCCAAAAATAGCATCTCAGCAAACTCGCAAGTAAAGGTGCATATATATTGGACCATGTCTGACCATTTACCATTTTTCACTCACTTACTCGTCCGGGTCAATTGTTGTCCTTTGGTTTTGGCACAAAGACCATGGAAANTTTTGGTTGTGGCACAAAGACCAAGGAAAGAAGAGGTGACAAATTACTAAATGACATGTGGACCAAATTGAGTATGAATGACCAAATTGCTCATCAAATGCAATCCTAAAATAGAAAGGACAACAATTGACTGAGACGCCCCAAAATGGAATAGAACAACAAATGACCGGGACGGAGGAGTACATTGTTTTCATGAACTTCATTCAGAATATGCTCACAGAAAGCCCAGTCAATCACCCACCAATTATCAAGTTCTAAGTTTAAACAAAATATATAATACTGTACCATAAAATCTTAAAACACAAGTTAGTGATTTTCCGTAAAGGAAGTTTACAGTACAGACGCGTTTGAAGAAGTATTTTGGCCTATCGTCAATGCCCCACTGAATAAACTTTCAAGGTTTCTATGCTTAAGCTGATGGTGAATTTGTCGGCTGAAGTGTGTGGGCTTGATATTCCTGCAGTGGCAGTTGGGTTCACTGATACATAATACCACAAATAAAACAAAAGATGCCTTCTTTCATCAAATATTTATGGGGCGTTGATGAATGCAATGCAGCATAATAAGTTTATAAAATAGGTTCTTTCGTTGTACAAAACATAAATACTACTCTCTTGCTACCACGCTCAATTCCCTGAACCATAGAAATGACAAAATCACATCAAGGACATCCAGGTAATTGCTATACTTTTTTTTCTTCTTTAGTAACTTTAGATTTAGAAAAGTAGTGCACTGTGCCTCTGTGAGTGATTTTAAAATCTGGAAGTCTGGAACATTCACTGTGTTCAGTTGATACTCTTTCAATGTGAAATATACCTTTCAATAAAGTAGCTAAATTATGCGGTGAAACACGCAAGAGAATAAATGACAAACAACTTTATGGAAAACAATCTGGTGCTAGTTAGGAAAAGACAAATGTAAAACAGTGTCGTAAATGATGAAGAACTTACATAATAGGCGGCCCAGTGACAAACTTCATGTTTAAGTTCAGCATCTAGTTTCTTCAGTAACTCAGAAAGAAGCCTCTGTAATGCACAATAGAGAAAGAAGGATAAATAAAACTAATTGGCCAAGAAAAAAACTAATACGGGTAAAAGAGAAGTTCTTCGATGTCCTACCTTTAATACAATTTCTGGTGGTATACAGTTTACTAGTAGCTCATAGAACTTTCCTCGAACCTGGAAGAGCCTGTGAGATAACAGTTATGTTCAAAATCAAGAAAAAACAGTGTGCTATTACATAAAGTTGCACCACATGTAGTTGAGAAAATAAGGGATGGAAATAAACAGAATACGATGGAGTCTCAAGAAGGAATTAGATAACTGGGTTTAGAAACAAATACAGCAACAACAATGCTCCCAGCACTACATGTAAAGAAGTTGTAAAGATTATTAACCCGTCATTTTGCTGGACTTCATTAATTTATCAAGAACAAAGGGACCGGTGAGGACGGATCTGAACTGCATAAAAATACGTTTTAATAATTACATCACTAAGTGGATAACAAGACAGAGAAAGGCCATAGTCACTCCTGAACACCACTTTCTTATTCTTTTAGAACAGACCACGATCTAAAGATTCAAAAACTGGACCTCAACACTGTCCTAATGCCTCATTGACTCCCAAGTCTTAGAGACGGATGTACACAGACTTTGCCATACCTTGACTATACAAAGAGGCTTCTCGATTTTCAGAATATGCCCACTACTAACTTAAACAATCCATATTATGATAAGAGGCCAGACAAAAGGCAGCAGGAGCTTTGTAACACATCAATCAAAGATTCATTGCGATAATATGAGGACTTTTACATAACAGTGCACTCTTGTTTAACATCAAAGCGAGAGAATCTCTTGCAATTATGCAGGCAAGACAGAAACATTATGAGAGGGTTGCCGCAGCAGCACTAACATATGAGAGATCATCGGAAGGTCTCAATGTCAGTTAGTGAGTGGCCATAGTGGTACTGTAGTAAACAAATGGCACTACCACATTTCCAAGGGTACCTGATTTATGGTAAACTTAAGGCCTTACGGGTGCTAATCAATATTCTCAAGCATGTTACATATCATACTGCTGCACTTGGACCCATGTAGAAAGCAGTTTCAGTAAGTTCAGAACATACTGCAACATTCTGACCAACGCTAGACTTTTCTTCTTCTCGTAGATTAAATTACTATTGATAGCTATAGCCTCACCTCTAATAGTCTAATGAAGAAATGGTGAAACTTTTAACATATGGTGAAGTAATGTGAGTAATGCAACTTATGGTGAAGTAAAAGAGAAAATCCAAGACAAACGCATTTTGTCATCACTACTTAAAGCTCTATAAATAGTGGCATTTAACAAGTAAATTATACCATAAGCACTCATCTTCTCTTCCTTTTTTTATAATATACTCTACATTATTATTATTTTTCGGGTTGTAACATATATAACAAGAGTGAGGAGGGCGGTAGTGGCGGCGGCAGTGGTCTTATGGAGGAGGGTTGTTGGCTAAAGCTAGGTAGAGAGGAGCGGTAGTTGGTGAGGAGGGAGGTTAGGTATGATCATCAGTTGGATTAATTAATGGCAGTTTTGTAACTGTTGGGAGATTATATGGTCAACAAAATTGCCATTTTTTGAAAGAAATAGAAGGAAGGAACAAAAAGATATGGTCCAAAAAGGAAAAAGGGAGGAACAAATAGATGTAAAGTATTCAAAAAATAGCAGATAGTCCACACATCTGACTGTGGATAACATTTTATATACACTCTGCCTGTGGCAAGGAGTCCTCTAGCTAGCCCCAAGCTGAGTAAGTGTGAACGTTGAGGTAAACTAACCCAAAAGAAATGCAACGGTGGAGCCACTGGAAATCTGGAATTAAACGAGTGGTACCGTAGACTTCTAACTTCATTTACAGAGATCCTAAAATCTATCGCTGGTTGCTGGTTTTACTCATTGTTTGGATAGATGGATTTGAAGCGAAAGGGAATAGGACAATTTCTTTTAACTGGTTAGCAAAATGGAGTTAGAGGGGAGGGAAAATTGACCCCACCATTTTTCTTTTACAGGGCAAATGCATCATATGCATGATAATTATTGAAGTTAACATTTAGATGCGGCTACAACCAAAGTTAATCATTATCAAGGGCAATACAGAAAACATTAGAAACAATTAAGACTATATAGCAACATAAGAAAAACTAAATACTCTTGAGCCCCTAAGGTAATGTAGAAAATATACAACTGAAGGGGAAAGAGAAAACAGGGGAGCGGTGCTATTCTTTAACAAGTAACTGATTAAACTCTCTCTGTTTTTGAAATCCTATCATTTGATGCCGACCACCAAACACGGAATATGACCAGGTAAAACTGTATTTTGCTTATACAAAATTTAGTTAAACTGGATATAGAGACAGCTAACTATATCAGCTGAGAGGTAAGATTAACATATAGTAAACAACCAAAAGATAAAAAGCCACAATATTAAGAACATATTCTCTATGGACTCCAAGTCTCCAACATACCTCATTCAAAAACATGTGCAGAAGCAACATGACATTATAACAAAGCAAAAGGAGATTCCAATTGTATTGTTTTTTTAGTCACGAAGAGGATCCGGTTACAACAATACTAACCCAAGTGCCCCAAGTGCTTCTACAAATTGTAGGGTAAGAGGGGCTGGACAATTGCAGCCTTACCCTCTGTAGAGAGACTGTTTCCAAATGACTCAGTATGAAAATTGAGTTAAGAATTGCATTGAAAGACTGATACCATATTAGAGAGTTATTTTCTTTGATTTCATCATAATTTAGAACCAAAGAACAATCAATCATAGGCTCCATTGGAAATGGAAATCAAAGAGGAACTGATAAAATTCACGATATAAAGGAAACATCATGTAAAATTATAACAATGTTACAGGTAACAAACCTTTTAGGGCTCTGTTCCTTCATTATATCAGATGCTATCTCACAGACATATTCCTCCCAATCCATAGGGGGTATTGCTTGGTTAGCTGTAAAGGGATACCTACGACCATGACAAAAAAAAACGGTACTAAGATAAAAGATTACGAATCTAATTCAATCAAGGATCTCAAAATGCAGTGGAATTTGTTGAACATATTTTCTTGTATCATAATTTCTTGCATTGGCTCATTTGCAAAGTTACCCTAGCCCTCTTCTTACCATTATCTCTTATACACACTATATACATCATGTTAAAATAAGTCACTAATACCTAAGAAATAACTCGCATAATCTTTCATGGTCTTTAGTTTTGAAAGGCACAAGTTGCACCGAGGCGACAAGGCGCAGACACATATGGCAAAGTTATTTTGCTATGATTCCATGAACTTAGTTTAACAAAGTATGCCTTAGGCACGCTTTAAACCAAAGGCTTAGTGATGCACTAGGCAAAATGCCTCGATGCGCCTTGTAGATAAGGCGCAACTAGCTATGACGCACTAAGAAACAATTTCCTTATTTCCTACTAATTCTTTTATTATGTCCATCACTTTGCCATATGAGTTCCTACTAATTTTATTTTGAAAGATCAAACTTGCTTGCAAAAAAAAAAATTGCTGCTGTATATGACTGATACTTACTGTTGGACACGACATGTTTCTAACAGCAGTATCGCTCTTCTCAAACTTCGATTGGATTTTCCAGCCACACGAGCAGCAAATCCAGATGGCAGTTGCAGACCTTCTTTCTTCCCTATAAACTCCAATACCTTGACAACCTGCATAAATATTTTGTTCAGTCTAGACTTTATACAGAAATTCAGAGAAATAAAATCTTAATGCCCTATACTGTTTCACAAAATTTATTTTAAAAATACAAATTTATTTGCTGAAAAAATCTGACTCAACTGCATGTAGTGCCTTAGTTTAAAAGGCATGAGGCGCACCTAAGGCGGCTAGGCCCAACGAGGGAAAAGGGCGCACCTTTTAGACATGAGGTGCATTGTTTTTACAGACAAATAGGTAGCTTTAAAGTTTATTTTGTGCAACAATACTATTTTTGGATTTTAAATAGGTGTAACATGTAAAGTAGTAAAAGCTAGGGAGTAGGGATCGTGTGTGTGGGGGGGGGGGGGGGCACTAAACGGGCAGTTAGGTGTTTTGGCTAGTGCCTCACTGTGTCTCGGGCTTAAGCGCGCCTGGGGTGCGCTTTTTTCAAACTAAGAGTGGTTCATGACTGCATGCCTTTGCCTTGCGCCTCATGCCTCACAATTTTTAGACTTAAGGCACCCATCCCAACAAAATCCACTGTAACCTTGATTCATGACTTTCTACTCGTACATATTAGTGGGCCAAAAAGATAACTAGTTGTGCAATGCAAAATATTGTATTATCAAAAGTACCATTTATGTTTTGCAAGAATGGTTTAGACAAAATACACCAAATTTGTATCATATCCATTCCTCAATGAGAAAATGAGGTCACTCACCTCCTCATCCTTGGGAGCATTGACTCGTATGTTGAGACAACGGGATCGGACTGCTTCAGTGACCTTAGAAGAGCTGTTACAGCATAGAATAAGCCGACATGACGCACTGTACTTTTCCATTGTTCTTCGTAATGAATGTTGAGCTTCTTTGGATAGTTTGTCAACTTCATTGAGAACAAGCACTGCAATATAGAGGAAACATGTCACAAAGAGGGGAATAGAGTACTAAAACAATGAATAATTTGCAAGGATCAGTCCCTATGAATCAATCAAATAGATCCAACATGCATGGTATTCTCATAATCTCATTTCATTCTCCATCTCGTAAGAGTAATAAAGAAGCATCAAAGCAAAAGAACCAAAACCAAAGGCACTTAAAATGCTAATCCACAACAACAAGAGATATCTCCCTTTACGAAAAGCATATAACCTTTAAAACCCCGTTTGCCTTTGGTGTCAATGGGTCTATTCCTGGCCATTTCTTTAATGATCTCCTGAACAATATATCGATCTTGGAATCCGGCATCACTCGGGTTGAGCTCTATATGATGAGTGCTAGATAGAGTAGTAAGTTCAATTTCAATAGTTCTAGTCCCAGCCTGCAACATCAACATCAAAGTGAAATTGGAAAACTAACGCCTCATAAATAAAGCTTAAAAAACCCGAAACGAGAACGACATTTAAAGCAGGTAAACTTACATCAACCTTCCAACCCTTGTTCTCCACCTTGACCTTATCAGCACTAACACCAAACATTTCTCTAAGGAGGGCCATAATTAGGGTTTTCTTACCACAGCCAGGAGGTCCATAAAACAGCAAGTGAGGACAATCTTGCTCGCTCACCTGGGATTTACAAAAATTAATTAAATTCACAATGGTATCTCATATAATATCATAAACAGATTAACTTGAAATTGGGGAAAATTAAATAACGAATTACCAGTTTTTTGAGGTTTAGAGCAGTATCTTCATGGACAATAACCTTGTCTAGGGTTTTCGGGCGGTACTTGTCTACCCACAACATTCTTTCTTTGCGTCTGTGGGGAGAGAGACTGGTAACAAGGGCGGGAAACGGGGCACGGTATTACTTCTGCTCTACTCGTAAAACTAGTGTCGTACAATGAACTAGTTTAGAATTCCCAAAAAAAAAAAAAAAAA
>LHUT01001204.1:0-11012 GCA_001412135.1 Silene latifolia subsp. alba
TTAATTTTTATAAACTCAGTTCAGAATTCCATTTTCAACTTGCAGCTGAGATAAAAAAGACTTAAAGCTTCCTTCAAGCAACTCCATCTATGAAGCCATTTAAAGCACTCTTGTAACATACACAAAAAACCTGAAATATGACAACAAAGGCAATTATACATTCGTATCATCGCGATAACCATGCCAATAAAGCTCATAACTACTCGACCTCAACTAATTAAATATGTTGACGTATATAGTTTATAATTGATGAAAACACCCGTCACAAAGAAAAAAAAGTAAACAATTGCTCGAGAAGAAGGGAGTAATAATGAAAAAAATTCAGATAGTCTGCTGCTGGTGATCAAATTTTATTGAGCTACTGTTGAACTAGACAGTTGATGCATTATAAAGTTGGTGGAAAACTGCTGATGAGCATGTTGTTGATTTTCATAAAAATGTGCTGAGATAAATAGTTTTGACCGTGAACATGTAAACTTGAATAACTAAAATTCAGATCAACAACCATGCTTACAACAGAAGGTGTATATGGTGTGTGGAGAAGACAAAGTAAAACAACTTTGGCGATCAACTCAGTAGAAAGGAAGACATAATCAAAACTACCAGGTTAACAGAGTGCTCATATAAATAAACATTTAAGGCGAAAGAATAACACCAACTTGATATCCAAACTCTAAAGTGAGACCCACAAATAAGCTGCAACAACTTTAGAAGAATATATAACTTCTTTAACATGAAAGTTAAGTTCAATTAACACTACATCAGCAATAAACAATAATGGTACACAACGTAAATCAACTAGCTTGCAAAAAATAAATCGCAGCATATAAAGAAAGAAATTAAAAGGAAAATAGCATACAAAAAACGAAATGAAGCAAGGCACTCCCTTGATTATCATCACTAACATTTCAATTAACGAGTGGAATTGGAGATTTGCTATGTTTATTAGCTTGAACTGCAATTAAACTGAGAGAAAAATTAAATCGTAGTTTATGTCAACCACTTCAGCATCAACACAACTCAAAATTGAGAATTGGGAAATATGAACAGCTAAAACTGAATGCGTGCAAGGAAGAGTATAATAACATGGAAATACTATTTCAAAAAAAATATTAATATGGAAAGGCATATACCAGATAACAAGTGACTCAACAAATAAAAAAGTAGTAACTTAAATAAGGTATGAAGCAACAAACCTTCAATGGACTAGTATTCGATGCCCTTGTTGTAGAGCTATCTTGAGCTCAAGAGCGTTGTTTCCGATTAAACATGTCATCTGTTTGAGTGTACGATTAGTAAAACAAATTTGACACTCATTTTGAAAATAGAATAAAAATAAGAACTCAAGCCACATAAAGACGATGTTACTGTTATCCAAACAGAATAATCAAAACGTATAATCAAAATTTCATGCCTCATTGGACCATTTCTCACCCATCATCCGTCATTCCTTCAGATGGCCCCCAAAATCTGACGCCCTCATCAACACAATTGAATAACATGAACATATGATTGAAAAAACTAGCATAAAACTAAAGTAAAGAGGAAGTCATACGACAAAACCTAACACCAAATTAATTTTTCCCCAATTCTATACAAAAAACAAAACCCTAGCTCAGAAATTAAAGCAACAAACTTGAAACAAGAAAACCAAAACTAACCAATCATCAAAGAAAATAAATTTAGGCCAAAATCATCAATCAAAATCAGAAAAGAAAAAAACAAGATCTAGTAGGGCTTAAATAGAAAAAAAGTAAAAATAAATAATCAATGAATTTCACCCAAAAATCAACAAAACCCAAGTAATAATTAATATAATAAAAAAGACGAGAGAAATTTTTTACCAAATACAAATTATTAGGACTTATTTCAGAGCGTCCCAGATCTAAGGGTGTAAAAGGAGACCGTCGGAGTCGAACAAGCAAGGATGGTGGCCATGAGTGATGCACGATGTACGTTGGTGCGTTGGCGGTGACGGAGGACTTGTGCGTTGACGGTGATGGAGGACTTGTGCGTTGAGGAATTTGAGATTGAGTGACTGAGGTGGTTGAGAGAAGGGAGTACTGACGAAAGTATTGAGAGTCTCAATGGTGTCAAGGTGTGAAAGAATTGAACGGAAATTCTAGAGTTTTTTTTATTAAATATCATATGCATCGGTTTCATTTGTAAATGACGCAAAAACATAATATCAAATACGTCGGTTAAAGGAAATAACTGATGTATTTGATCAAATACGTCAATTTTGCATATAACTGACGCATTATATATGTCAGTTTATTTAAAGAACTGACGCAAATAGCTTAGCTAAAGGGCGAAAAATGCATTCCCTCCAAAAGTGAGTACTTTTTGCGTCGTGTTTTATAGAACTGACGCAATTTAGTTGACGCAATAGGAGTTTTTTCTACTAGTGTCACCAATCACCTGACTAACACGAAGGTATAGTCCTGCCAGATTACCAGTCGCAACCAGTAATCCACATCGCCAGTGGGGACCATAGCCTTACCACCTAAGCCACGCTCAAAACCATAGAGCGAATAACCCAATGACCATTAATGTGCACATCCCCCTTGTGACGGGATCCACAAGGAGCGAATGAAGGGCGTGAAGCCATTATCGAAGATGACTCCACTCAGCAAAGGACGACCCGCACACAAACACAATAATACTATTATAAAATCAGAGATACCACGCACCACACATGACAACTAATCAATAGTACTGAGTAGGAAAACATACCTTTAGCAAATCAGCAGCAACATCGCGTACATCCATATGAAGGCAAGGTAATTCCATCCACACCTATCACAACCAATAGGAAAACCACTATTACTAACAACTATAACCACAACAAAACCTAGGGTTGATTATGATAACTTACCGATGCTCGACATTCCGGTGACAAGACCGCGACCCACTCAAGCATCCATCCCCATGGTATCTCCAAGTGTGAGGGATCTAAAAAAGGTTGAAAGATTGTTGGGGAAAAGGTGTGTCGTCTATTAGGTTTTGGGAGAAATGAAAATGAAACTGATTTGGGTTTACGACTTCACGATTTAATTTTTATGCTGAACCTGCCATAATCGATTGAGTATGGAGCTTACTCGACCGTCTGGCGTCTAATCGATCGAGTCACTAGACTACTCGATCGAGTAGCCTATACTAGATCGAGTTCCCACCTCCCAAAGGTTACTATGATGCAAGGCCGATAGAGTAAAGGTTCCAATACGTCAAACATGTGTCTAAGGTCAGTCAACAAGCAGTCAACGGGTCGCTAACAAGGCGGGTATTACAGATTTTATCGGCTTTTTTTATAGTCTAGGTGTGTGGTTGAAATAAGGATTAGTGGTATGATATTATTTGGAGTGGAGTGGAGTGGTTTGCAAAGGTTATTAGACTTAGGGTGTCGAGAGGTTTTACGAATGCAAGATATGTTATATACTTTTGTTGGCATAGAGATAAGTAGTATGTTTTAGACGAATACTTAGTTAAGGTATAAGCGAGTTGGTAGTCATGGAAAGAAGTATGGAGGATTTTGGTGAGTGTTGTGTAGTCTTTGAGGTTACGCGGACGTAACCATAAATTTGATGTCAAATTGCGGAAGTAGCATTACATTTTTATTTGTTATTTGATTGTTTTAGTAAGTGGTGGTAAGCGTAATGAGTTATGTTGTAACATTAGAGTAGACTTGATGAGTTCTGTTGTAACATTAGGGTATACTTGAGGGTTAAGTGGTTGTAAATGTTGCTGGTGCACCACGAAGTTTTTGAGTATTTGGGAGAGCAATTGTAAGAACTTATGGGTATTTGGGATTTTATGATGGATAGGGAACTTCGGGACGAAGTTCTTTTTAAGAGAGGTAGAATGTTATAATACTAAAGTGAATGGTAAGGATATAGTTGAGTAATATGTGTAAGTAGTGTCATAATGTGAGTTAGTCATGATAAAATTGGTAAGGAAGGTGTAAGTAGAGTAGGTTTTAAGTGGTTGGTAGTATGCGCGAACTTCGAGGATGAAGTTCATTTTAAGGAGGGAAGATTGTAATACCCCTCGTATTCTAAGGTTATAGGACCCTTTGTGTATATCCAAGTGTAGAGTAGACTGTGAAAGAATAATAAGGAACACGATCGAAGGAGATGCTCTGGTTTCTTCCTCCTCGTTACACCATGGACAGAGAGGATTGTCTACCATGTTCCACCTTACTCGATTAACATTGACCATTAAACGTCCATGAGCCGTTAGCCACAAAAACATATGAATTCGCTACTGAACTGGGAGTTGCCAAATGGCTCGCCATAATGAAGGCTCCGGTAACAGGGAATTGTCGGAGTCTTTTAGATAGCCCAATGCTGATTTGAGGGTACATTTACCGGATGACGTACCTTGCCAATATAAAGTGTCCCCTAAATCCGGGTCGTTCACAAGGGAAATAGAAGCCATTTTTTGAAGGATATTTTGTGGTAATAAATGAGCGAGTTGGTCCTATTTCCATCCATTCTGCTCACACCACATGTCGCTTACCATAACTCCAAGTGAATCGTCTGGAATAGGGGCAAAAGTGTGATCGGCTAAACGGAACCCGTCCATCAAAGAATGGTCCCAAAAGAGTGATCTTTGTCCATTTCCCACGGCTGAAGCCGTCCCTCTCACTATTGTCGTAGCTTGAGACGAAATGTTAAACTGTCCTAATCACACTTTGTTTATCATACGTTCAATTTGTATTCTACAAGTCCAAACTTCAGAACAGTTTGTTTTCATTTATAGGTGATTAAATGCAAGTTTGGATAGCGCATAGGCCTGGCTCACGGTAAATTTTTGAACCACAGACAAGCGGTTAACGGGTTTGGGAAGGGTTAGTGAGTCGCGTCTTTGTAATTTTCTTCAAATGCTTTGTCCATACCTGGTTATTTAACGGGTCGGTTTGGTCGGGATCAATGGACGAGATAATCCATGAATAACAAATAAAAATGGCTAAAACAATTTTTTCTACTATTAAAGAAAAAAAAATGGAGGTGAAGTGGACACTAAGATAAATCATTAATTGGATAATTGCATAATAATCAAAATATATGAGGCTTTTCCAAAAAAAACAAAAAATTAAAAAGGAAAAAAATATGGGGCTAATTTGTCTAATAAAAGTTAAAGGTCTAATCAAATTATGAGAGGGAAACCTTTGGGGTTAACTTTCAAATCAGTCAAATTAATCATTTTACTTTGAATAACATCTTAAAGTAGGTTTCATGAAATTTTCAGTCGACTTTCAAACTCTCATACATTTTTGCGTCCGATCATTATGGAGTGTTGATCGGGAGTTATAAATAGGAGTATCGGGACGGATACATGTATCTACAAAGGTTGAAGTGTATAGTATGTTGTTTTATATGCATTGTGAAATTTTTAAAGCATTATAAATTAAATAGTCGAATAACGGATGTTTAATACTTGATCCTTCTATCCCAATTTTACCTATCCTTTTCCTAAAGTTCATCCCAAAATAATATATACCCTTTTAAATGAAGTATTTACATTAGAAATCACTCATTCCTTCTCATTTTATTATATTTCCTTAAATCCGAGTTAAAAGTATTCATTGCCATTGTAAAACATAACTTTTTAAAAAAATGTCATTGTCAATTATTGTATTCTATTATTGCCACTTTACAAAGTACCTAAGTTACTTCATTGCCACTTAATAACTTTTTTCCTGTTTATCATGTAAACGTAATTAATTTTACATATATTAACATTAATAAAAAAAACATTTTAATATTAAAATAATTTGAAAAAAATATAATTTAAACATGCGTGAATTGAATTTTTTGTTTTATCGGTTATTTCTTATTGCACCATTTACCGATAACTTGTATGGTATATATGCAAAATAATTAATAAACCAAATATCTTTTTTGTAGACTAATCAAAAAATTTGTTAAGCCAAATTTTAAAACCAAAATCGAACAACGATTAATGTTAACTACTTTTTCTCGTTAACTTCATGATTAAATACAATTCATTTAAATTTGCAAATTAAAAGCATATGTTTCATGAAAAAGTTAGGAGTAAATTTTATTAACCGTATATAAAGGCCCCAAACTTTTTTTCCTTTCTAAAAAGCTTGAAGTTTAAAAAAAAATACCAAAAAGCAAAAAATTAAAAAATAAAATAATATTCCATTAACTTTTAGTGAAAATATTTACTCGTAAATGAACCCTTATGTTTTTACAAAATGGAAGAAAAAAAACATTATCCATGAATCTTCAATTTTGCGAACGTCTGTCTAGAATTTACAAAATGGAAGAAAAAAACATAACCTTCACTTTTGCAAACGTTTGTTTAGAATTCAATTATTTATAGTCGATCTCTTACTTAACAGTACTTTTTATGTTACAGAAAAATTATTTTTATAGTGGTAAAATTAGAAAAAAGTAATTTCTACAATGGTAATAAGAGCTTTTATCTCCCTTAAATCCACAAAAAATAGAAAGTAAGATGGAATGAAGTGAGTAATAAATGTTTTTATTACTAGTACAATTGATTATTACTGTATCTTGTATGACCTTGTTTTAGATGGTGTAATTAATGACAATAAGAGTTAGGTCAAGTAGTAAGAGCATTTTTTCCTAACGATAATATTGAGGGTTCTATTTACCCGCGACATAGAGCGTGCACATTTAAAAAGAAAATGGTGTAGTTGGTACTTGTACACACAATTTACTTTTAAATGTATGTGTACATACTAATCATATGTTCTTTTAATTTAGGAGGTAAAAAGTATTTCTTAAAAATCCAAGTGTAAGAAGTTTCAATAATTTCTTTCTCGAATTTATTTTTTGCAAGTGTAATTGGTGCTAAAATATCTACTTGTTTGGAAAGTAAAGTCCAAAAGCGTCGTAAATAAATATATGATCAGTAAATTGCGTCTTTAATTTTGACATAAAAAACTATGAAGAACTGACTATCTACGCTCAAAACCGTCGAAATATTGACAATATAAAGCGTCAAAAATTTCTGATAGACCAAAAATCAATGCTTTTCGAAGAGTATAATTCTTGAGGCTTTTAGTTGTCAATAATCAATCAAAAAAGCATCGAGATAAGGGCTTTATTCTCGTGAAAGTTTTATCTTTTGAGATAAAATTTAGGTATGTGAATAAAACTTTATAGTACGAAAATATCTATCGACCCTAATTATTGTCAAAATGACTGTGACAGGGTGTACATCACGGCTCAGATGATAATGACTTTTACTTTTTAGGAAGATTAAAAATCTGACTTATGGAATATCGCTAAAACGCATTAGAAGTGTAATATGTTGACTTTGACTTCATATTATCGTTATTGGGCGGCTTTCAAAAGGGTAGACACGAGCATTAATATTTGAATCTCTCATGATACCTCGAACTTCCGGCCACGAGGGTGCTTCACCATTGGACAATGACTCGCTTACTGATCAGTGAGAAGTCCGGGCGAGACATGCAAATTGGTAAGCTTGATAGATTTGAGTCATAACCTAATATAATAGAATATGTAAATACGTAGAAAAGTAGAACATTGTCAACTTTTGTTAAATTAGGAGTATAGTACCTTTTATGTTCTGGTGGAGGTCGAAAGTAATGGACACCGTCCATGGCATTATCATTAATTTTGCAAAGTGTCTCATCAAGAATATATTCAGTTGGTATGAAATGCATGAAAGTGCGTTCCAGTCACTCATTCTCCCAACACTAATGTCAATTTGTGTCTATTTAAGAGCTAAAATTTCAATTGTTTTCAAATCTCAACAAAGTACCACAATGGGCTTCTTTAGAAAATTGAAGCCACATTCAAATCAAGAACAACACCCCGAAGTCGAAGGGTGGAACGAGCAAGTCGCTACATTTTCCGAGGAGAAAAACTGCATAAGCTATGGTGCCTTGAGGTGCGATCAACCGCAATCGGCCCAAGGGAGTAACTGTGCTCCTCACTCGGCAAACACCTGGCACCGTGGGATTGGAAAAGCCTACAGGAGGTACAAAGGCTAATGAAAACTACTAGAAAAGGAAGTCAAATCATAAGGACTTGAGTTTTCATCTTTTCTATCCAACTCCCACTGTTTTTAAAATGTTATACTCTCATAAATAAAACTATGTGATGCCCAATAGTAGCAAGAGACTCTAAAGTACGGACTATTATAATTTAGAAATTTACAATAGACCGTCTTATACAACAATTTAAGTACAATGAATGTTATTTTATGGTACCTTGTATAATTATACTCTATAATCCATCCAATCCTCATCATTCAAAACAAAGAAAATACAAGCAAAAGATAACATTTTCTCTATAGTAAGTTTTAAAAAGTTTGTTTTATAAAGATGTAAGCGTTAATTCCCTTATAACTACGGAGTAAAAAAATAAGTCACCAAAAAAAAATTCCGTTAAAATTATACTACATGGAATCGGACCTTTACTTGCTATTCAATCTATTAAAGCATTACTAGCTTTA
This sequence comes from Silene latifolia subsp. alba, assembly GCA_001412135.1. Taxonomy (NCBI): domain Eukaryota; kingdom Viridiplantae; phylum Streptophyta; class Magnoliopsida; order Caryophyllales; family Caryophyllaceae; genus Silene; species Silene latifolia. The sequence continues at coordinate 8,482 of LHUT01001204.1, forward strand.
CACCCATGGAAAAAATGCACGGGCCATATTTATATAACAAAAAATACAGAGTACATACACCTTTTATGGAAATTATATGAATTGATCCGATTTAATCGACTTATTCCTGCAACCCCATTTTAAAACCGTGCATATTTGCAAAGGATTGGATATGTAATAGCTTGACAGAATGTGTGTAATTTAATATAAGTCATACAGAGAATATAAATAATGTAATAAAATTACAAATATTCAAAATTTTCTTTGTAAATTATGTTAGAGGTTGTATTAGATGTACACTTATTGATCTCATACTTTATAAATGATTTTAATATTATTGATAAGCGGTGTTTTAATAATATTCCATGGGAATAGATATTGAGATATTGCACGGGAGTATAATATTTAACATTTAACAATTTAACTAATTGAATTGTATAATAAATCGAATCAATAATATCCAGTGTAAGTTAATTACATTTATAGTTTCTTACGTAATTAAATACAGTATAATTGTGAGACTCTAATTTTGTCACAATTGAACATAATAACTGATTTGTGTTCATTATAATTAATTAATACGGTTAAATAAATAATATGGAATAGTACAATTGTCGTATTAATTTGTACTATCTCGTTCAGATCATTTGTTTACGTATTCTAAGTGTGTCGGTCAATTGTTTATCTTTCAATTTAAAACTGCATTTGATGAGCAATTTGATCTTCAACACTCAATTTGATCTACTATCATCTAATAATTGATCCCCCTCAGTTCACTTAGTATTTGTGTCATAACCAAATATAAACAAATGACCGGGACGGAAGGAGCATCACGTAATTGATAATATGTGAGCCTATAGACGAAAATTAGTCCATAAAATAGCATTTGGGCTGTAAAAGAGTCAATATAAATATATAACATTAGTCATGAATACCCTAATATATGAACACTCGCCGAGTTGCTGCTCAATCAATCTTTAATTGTCTTTTTGTCTTTCATTTTAGAAGATCCCTTCATTCATTGCCTTCACACAGCCGCCTATCTCCCCCCTTAACCTTCTCTTTTCATTCTAACCACCTTTATTCTTATATATTTTGAATAAATTTGATGTTGATTTTTTCTGTTGTTCGCAAGGTTCGTTATTCTAACTTTTGTGTGAACTCCTTATTAGTTTATTGTTTGTTAAATATTTTATTTTTAGACAATTTGTAATTGAAAACATTTACTTAATTCTCATTTCCCACTTAATTCAAAATTTTGTTTTGCATTTTAATTTGATATACGCAAAAACTTTAGGTCTTATGTCCTATACCACTCTTAAGCCATAATTATTCAGGATTTGTTCTACTTTGCAAAATTTAACTTCAGATTTGTCTTCTATCTTCATTTTTTTTGTTTTTGTTTTAAGTAATATAAACTAGGTCTTTCAAATAATGTTATTTGTTTTTGGTACGAGATTTCAAACTATCAACCTATTGAAGCCCAACAAAACAAATAAAGTATAAAAGGTTCGTGCTACATTTCCAAGTCCAACACAAATAAAATTTTCAGATACAACCCCCTTGTAAACCCAACCAAGCCACCAAAGACATTCTAACCCTAACAAATAATCAGGCTAACTCTCATCTCAGATAACACTCTCTCATTCATTATGCTCATCTCCCTCCCTCTTTCACATTCGCAGCCTCAATCTACCTCTATACAATCTTAAACATTTTCGTCGAATATAATGCTTCGATTTGGCCAAGATTAGAGATTCTATGTAATTTTTTTCATTATGAAATTATTTAATGGTTTATCATATTTTCGTGGATTTAAATATTCTTACATGTTTTTTAATTCAAAAGGCTTTCTTTCTTTGTTTAAATATTGGTACAATTTTGCAAAACAGTAATCAAGTGATGTTTCTAGGTGATGAGTCAATTTTTTTTATGCAAACTTGTTCTTTTTAAAATTACTGATGTATGGTGATTTTCATTTCTGTAGTTTTTATTTTTATTGTAATATTTTTTAGAATATAATTGTTTTTTATTTTTTTAAAAATTACTTAGATCTGGTTTTCCCAACCTGATTATTTTCCTGGAAAAAGTCTTAAAAAAATTAATCCTGTTACTAAAATTATTTACAACACAAAATTCAATTTAAATTTATTCCATATTGTTTTTATTTTGGAACGATTAATGTTATCAAAGATTGACATTATTTTTATTAATCTTTTAATATGTATTTTTGCTGATTTGGACGCATTCACACAAATTAAATAAATAATGTCTAATTTAAAAACTGGCAAATAAAAATTATATACTCCAGAATATTGTTGCACGCACATAGTTTGTATTAATTTTGGTCACTAAATTTATAAAGAATAGTTTAACACCTGTGAGCTTCACGGGCTGTTTTATAGATAAATCATTAGAATAAAGTTAATATATATTGGTAATAAAGTGACAGTCATATTTGCCCCAATCAATCTTTTATAAATATTAAATACTACAAATCAGAGTGGGTTTTATACAATCCTTATGCCATATTAATTTATGATAGGTTATGA
>LHUT01001206.1:3182-22767 GCA_001412135.1 Silene latifolia subsp. alba
TACTAATGAGGGGCAACGCCCCGAGTTTAATTATTAGCTATTACACGGGGAATAGCTACCCAAAAATATCTTCCCGAAGGACATAACGTAGCTCATTAAAAGGATAATCTAAGTGAGTAATAATCGTGCTAGAATGGACGCCTCGATTAGCTAACATGTCCGCCGCTCTGTTAGCTTCTCTGTAAGTATGCTCCACTTTGACTGTCCAACCGGCTTCTCGGGTTAGATCTTTGCATCGCTTGACAATAAATTTGAGGCTATTGCTAACAAGTTGGTCTTCGTTAATAAGATCGACACAAGGCGAATTATCCATATGTATAATAAGCTTAGTCAAGTGAATGGATTTTGCTCTCTCTAATCCAGCCAACAAAGCTAGCAGCTCCGCCTTCATGGAGGAACAATTACCACATGAGAAATAGTAAGCTGAGATAAAATCACCCGTCTCATCCCTGAAGATACCCCCTCCTCTTGCTGGGCCTGGATTACCTTTCGACGCGCCATCTGTGTTGAGCTGGTACCACCCATGTGGAGGTGGGAGCCAACGTACAAAAATTTCCGTGTTGGACTGTCTAGGTTGCGGGGTTAATATATCGAACCTATCAAATGCCAGCTTGGTCGATTCGAACTGTTGGTGAAGAAATGTTCCTGGATTCGTTGGGTTCTCATTGCCTTGCCCGAAAACCACATTGTTCCTCCATTTCCATATCCACCAACAGGTAAGAGCAAAATAAATAGGCCAGTCCGGGATCATATTACTTACCTCGTTGCTTGCGTTTCTCGACAGCCAAATAGGAAAAGATGGATTATAAAAGGAGCTTTAGTATGAAGGTTGAATACCAAAATGCATCATTGAGTATTTACTACATACGAGTAGTATTGTTCTTCCTGTTTTACAAAGGTTTTCTCGACAGTACGTAAAGCAGTAAAACTCAACCTCGTTTACTACCAAAGTTAAATTAGGACAATAGTAACTCGAATTAAAAACATCAGAAAACGAGTACAATTAAAGCTCAACATGAAAGAGGCAAAGAGAAAGAGGGCTTCATTGTAACTTCTTTACAAGTTTCTAATATCGAGTTACGTTCCCCATTTTTTTCACGAATTGTTTTTCAACTCTAATTTGTCCTAAAAAAGTTAAAACGGAGCATCGAAAATAAGAAGAAAAAATAGGGAGAAAATAAAGGTTGCAAAAAATAATAAAAAATGTAAAGCTAGAAAAAATAACACCCGCGGTATGTAAGAAAAAAATGTTAATTTGAATTTACAAGGGAGATTTTGTGTGTTTAAGTTGTATTGCCGGTAGTCGTCAAAGTAACCTATCTTCATTGTTGACATTAAGGCTCTCCATTTTCTTGATAGTAGAATCCAGATTCTGTTCATTCGACGAGATTCTGCCAGAAAAGGCACGTTGCTGCTCTGACGACATGAATGGTGAACTTCGATGTCCACTTGTAACTTTATGAAGGGTGGGTTCTGCAGTTCCAGGACGAGTGGTATCGGCATCACTCCCTGCAAATACTGCATCACGGCTGCTTGACCCAACACCACGCCTTGCTGACGTGCTTGTTCTCATCAGAGAGCTTGACATCTGCCATATAGGAAGCAAGAAACCATTTGAGAAACAAGGAAGAAAACAATCACCGGGAATGCTCCTAAGTAGGTAGGCCCGACCAAGTTGATCGGCCTGAACACCCAACGCAAATCAGCCTCATCCAGACCCGAAATAACAACCCAAAATAGACTCAATAGTGAAGAACCGAAACAACCTGAAAAATAAAAATGACCTGACCATGAACACTAGCCCAAACATGAGCTAACCGGTACCTAATTCCTAAAATGACCGATAACAGCGCATTCCAGATGTTCCAAGCCCAAAACAACCCGACTCAAATTACTCGTTAGCCTGTTCTACACTCTACAGTAGTCCTTCGGGGGTAAGCAAAATCAAGTATTAAAACTTTACCATTTGATCTTTAGCTGCAGTTGAATCATTTGCAACAGGGCTTTTCTGCTTAGGCACACTCTCCATCCTCCTACGAGATGCATCCGGTAAAAGCCATCCAGACGGTCTCGCATCCTCACCCCCTACAATTTAAAAAGTAAGGTTCAAATCAGTATTAGGTGTATCAATAAAAAAATATGGATTGCGGTGACTAGTGCTAATTTAGCAGGACCAGTTGAATTAAATGTGATCTTGTCAGCAGGGAATGTATGCCAAAACTAGTAGATTAATCAATCAGCTGAAAAATTGCATTCTAGGAGTACCTGGTTGTCGATCGTTTCCAACATGAGGCAATCCTGAGCTCGGTCCAGCAGCACCCTGAAAAGAATAGTTGATAAGTACACAAACAACCGAGTTGATGCTTAATAGTTAAACTAGGGCACGGGCGCACGGCAGTATATACTCACCATAGCACGTGGGGGTGGAGCAACAATCTGGGATTGTTGGTACTTCAAGATGGTCCAATCAAAGACATAATCAAACTGAAATCCTGAAAGAAATTATACCAAGATCAAAGGTTAATTACGCCACAAAGAAGCAAGACACTGGTTAAGAAAAAAAAAGTTCAGTACCTTCACGGATGAAAAGATCACGGAAGATTCTTTTCAAATAAGCATAATCTGGCTTGTCATCGAAACGCAATGAACGGCAATAGTGGAAGTACGATGCAAACTCTGTTGGATAACCCCGACATAAAGCCTGAAAAAGGATTGTTATTTTTCCACTTCCAATAAATCGAACAATTCAATAAATCTTTTACAGACTTGACAAACGGGTAATTCGGGGGTTGGGTCTAGCTCAAGTACGTTTGAATTGGGTCAATTCAATGTGTCATACTTTTTGAGATGGATCTGGTCAAGGGTTTTGGGTATCTTTAGGATGTGTTGTTATCGAGACACTAGAGTATGGGCCAATTCAGGTCAATTGGTGTTGGGAGGGGTCATTTCAAATCCAGCAGAGCTTAGGTCCGGTATGGGTCAAGTCAGTAGATTCTGTTGTGCAATTCAGGTCAATTAGTCTTGTGTCAAGACAATCATTCGATTGAAAGGTTTCCTCTTTAGCCTGGGAATATATTAGATCAAAGCAAAATGACTCCCATCCAAAATTCAATGGTCGACGTAATTTTCGAAGCAATTTTTATGGTGGGTAATTCTTAAAGTCTTTTAACACAAGCCTATAGTTGCGTACATTGCACCGCATTTATCCCACCTCTGGCAAGAACCTTTCAGGCAATGCAAAGTTGTTCAAGTACATACAATACACCAGCCAATTTCAAACATTGAAGCTAGAACAGGCTTGTGATTAGAAAACATCTTAGCGAGAATGAAATTACCTCAATAGAAGTTGAAACCTTCTTCTCACTAATCCTTTCATACTTCTGTTTCTTATTTCCAGCTTTCAATCCCTGCCACGGAAGACTGAAAGAGAGTGGCTCAAAACCAGTGAAACAAATGAGTTTTGAACGAGGAACTAATTACAATCTAAATATGGAACAGAAAACTCACCTTCCTCGTAAGAAATACATGAGAACATAACCTAGCGACTCTAAGTCATCTCTCCGACTTTGTTCTGTACATCAAAATTAATGACAGAATTAGAACCGGCCGTTAAAATACCCACTAGAGATTATAAGCTTTAATGAATCAGTCTACCAAAAATATAGGGACAAACATAGACCTGCAATTGCAAAACAAACATCAAGAATTTCTTAACTGAAGGGAAAGGAAATAATATTAGAAGTGGAAAATTAAAAGGTGAAAAAACATACCAATGCCTAGATGGGTGTTCATGCTTGCGTATCTAGCAGTTCCAGTCAAATTTTTGTTCTCCCTATATCGTCGACCAAAAAGGTCAATTAATTGAACACAAAAAATTATTGCATATTCAAAACAAAATTCTAGTCCTTTATCTTCATGTCGAAAGAGGGTAATAAGACTAAAGCACATTGCATCAAAAAGGAGCTTAAGTGCAAGAGCAAACATCACTAATATGGCGTGTTGTTTAAGAGTATTTGAATGCACATACCATACACGAAACCAGCACAGGCACAATTACTCGTGCAAGGCAACAAAAAGATTTAGCAAAACTAATATTTTATGTGGCCAGAAAGCGTAATGACTTGATGGAAACCTATATGTGGGAGTAAATGACTACCTAGTTGGCTAGAAAAGGAGGTCTTGTTTTCTCCATGTAAAAGGGTAGAGAGTAGAAAAAGTAAAAATTGACAAGAATTTACTTTAACCCGCCTTCTTTACACAAACGTAGCAGCTAAACAACCGGAAAGAGGACCAAACTTAGAACACTGACCAAAGGCCTTAATTCTTAAACCAAAATCTGACGGGAAGATGAAAGAAACAATCTCAAAAATATCGCCAAGATAGCAAGATAATTTCCCCAAACTTGTCACACAATATTTCAAATATAATGAACGAAGAGTCTGAAAACCATGAGCATCAAAGGCTAAATATTTGACAGAGTTACATATTGCTAACAGAAAGTCTACACGTCTTAATGTCTGATGAGATATCCCCTATTACAATTTTCCCACACAAAGATTTATTTTTTCGGTATTTTTTTTACTTAGTTAATCTGATCAGAAGTTCAGAAAGATATAATTTGTTTCCAAATTCACTCCACCTACAAAATTAAGACCCCAATATACTAGCATTGACTCCCAGAAATTAAAAAACAGATTGTTATGTGTAAGGTCCGTACGGATATCATATCTAAGCCATTAAGCATTGCTAACAGTTTTTAACACGACACATTTGAGTATAAACCCTTCCGAAAGACTCACCTGTATGGAATATGTTGATGGGTTGTGCTGTCTCTATACTTCTTGGCTAATCCAAAGTCAATCATATAGACCTACATACGAGGTAAAAGGCATATGGCAAATTAGTAAATCAGTTAAATAATATTAAAAGAAAATCAATTCAGATTTCAGGGCATGACCCAGCAAAAGAACCATTAAAAAGTATCGTAACCTGATTAGCACGCCTCCCCAATCCCATAAGAAAGTTGTCCGGCTTGATATCACGATGCAAGAAAGATTTGGAATGAACAAACTCAACTCGATTGATCTGACAAAAGTCGAGGTAATTAGTTTTCAAAGAACCTAAAATCAACATAGATATGATAGACAAAACATGCGAGATCACAAAAGAATCATATACCATCTGATCAGCAAGCATAAGGACAGTCTTCAACGAAAATTTCCTACTACAAAAGTTGAATAAATCTTCTAGGCTAGGCCCAAGTAAATCTATAACTAGAACATTATAGTCTCCTTCAACACCAAACCATCTTACATTCGGGATTCCAGCTGCCAATGTTACAAATAAGAAAGAGTAAGAAATATGAGCAACAAAAAAAAGACGAAACGGGGAAAACAGCAGCGCATATCACTGCGTTAATAAATACATAATCGAACATAGCACAAATTCTTACTTCCTCCTTGCAGAATTTTATACAACTTGGATTCATACAGAAGTTGTGGATGCTTGGTTTTTACATTTTCCTGAGAATTATAAATCAAATAAAAATAATGAGTATTATAATTGCAGATATCAAAATGGAAGGGAGTATTCTCATCAATACATCAAATGAATGTCTAACGCTACATCCTACGACCTAGCATGTCTTCACTATGACTACAATGGTGGCTTTTTGCAGAGCACCAACTTTCGAACACGAGTTCTAAATACCCCCCCACCACCACCACCAAGACAGCAACAATACCCCGAAGCTTCAAGGCTTCCGGAAATCGCGCAATAAAGGGGGTCAGACATACACAGCTAACACCTGTGTATTCAACAGAGCACCACAAAATAGGAAACAAAGCCGTTGGAACCATGATCAACCTCTCTCCCACAATGAAACAATCAATTTCAGTCACTAACTTAGATCAAATTACGGAATTTCCTAGAGAATGCTTGATGACCCCGGTAAGGCTTGTACGGGGGGAGTAATGGGACAGTTTCACATGTGAGCTCAACCAAAACCTTATTTATTCCTTATTAATTAAGGTTGGTCTCAACTCTCACATAGTCACATGAATGACTAGCTCATGTAAGGTACACCGTACACGACAGCAATTTTACTGAACCGAAATTCCAAACAACAAACCCCTCATGATAACATTAACCACACTCATAAACTCAAAACATACTAGTATGCATTTGCACAAAGCGATATAAAGTAATTAACCACACTCATGAACTTCCTTTCACCATCAAATCAAAGGGTAGCTAGCAAATTATATCAAATCCATAAAAACCACATTACACACCCTAAATAACAACAAAATTACTAGCTAAAAACTAGACCAGCAACATTACAGCGCACCGCAAAGTGCAGGCTAAGGGGTCGAATGTACACAGCCTTACCCGTGTTTTAGCAACACGAAGAGATTGTTTCCGAATACTACTACTTACTAAACTATTTAAAACAACAAATTAAATGCATATATATACAACAATAAGCAAGACTCACAAGCTTAATTGCTACATCTTCATTAGTCTGAATATTTGTACCTACAAAAATTCCAAATAAATTAATAAAAATACCAAACTAAATATAAAAAATTACAAATAATTACAAATTTTAAACAAGATTAATTAAGCATATACCAAGGTAGATCTCTCCAAAAGAACCACTTCCGATCTTTCTACCAAGCCTAAACTTATTCCCAACCCTAGGCTCCATACAAATCTAATCAAATCACTCCAAATTTAACAATTAATCAATCAATCAATCAACCAACCCAAAAAAACCCTAATTTTAATTCAATTGAAATTCGATAAAGTTGGGTGATTTGAAACAAAACAATCCTTAAATAGGGAAAAATGCAAACCCCATTAATTAATCAAGTAAAAGATTGAAACTTTCATCAAAAAATGAAATTTATGATGAAATTAAAAGGGGCAAAATGATGGGTATTTATTATTAAAGCTAAAAAATTGAAATGAATATTGAATTAATGAAATGGTGAAATGGGTAATTTGCAGAAATTGGAGAAAAAGGGGAAATTTTGAGGAAGAAGAAGAAGAAAAGAATGAGAAATGAGACAACGATGATGATGAAGATGTTGCGTTTATTTACAGCCTAATTTTTTATATTTTTTATTTTAAATAAAAGTTTTATATTTTTCCAATTTTGTATTTTTTGGTGTGTGTATATATACTTATAGTAATTTATAATTGATTCCCAATTTTATAATTATAATAATCAAATCTACCATAAAACAATTAAATCTTGAGTTTCTTGCTATGAAATAAAAAAATCTACAAGATTTTGTTATCTAACTTGTATATTTTGTATATTTGGTAATGCCGTATAAGTTGTTTGTAAAGTTGTTTTATAGAGTAGACAAACGTATTTGTAGATGTAGTATTCGTGTTGTAATTTATGACTTAAGAAAGTTGGTAAAATCGTTTTTATAAGGGTACTATGGTATTATTCCCAATTTTTGTTATGAATTTAATAATCTAATTTACCATAAACCAATAAATCTTTAGTTTCTTGCCATGAAACAAAAAAAATCTACGAGATTTTGTCATGAAACTTGTTTATTCGATAATATCTTGTGACCCGACGGTTTATCGGGTATCATGTAAATTATTCCATTATTTTTTATAAGTCGTCTTGTTTTTCATTACTTCATTTCTTCATAATCAAAGTATCAAACGACGATGCACAAACATTATTATTTAAATAAAAAAATATAAAAATCATATTTACATTTTTTTTTTTTTTTTNCCCTACACGACGCACTTCCGATCTAAATAAACATATAAACTTACCGCAGCCGCCCATGCCATATAGACCGACAATGTTAACTTGATCATTCTTCAAAGCTATCAATATTCTCTGCAAAACTACTTCTCTAGATTCCAAGCCCGCTATGAACTCACCGGGAATATATTCGAGCTCATCGTCTCTTATAGGTCTAGTCACGTCATCTGAAGGATATGTATCAATCGCATGATTGATAGCCTCGATCATAGTTACAGCCCTTTCACTCATATCATGATGACGACGGTTGACTTCAAATCGAACTATACAATAACCGCAGTACCTGTGCGGTTTACTGTTTTCTACAGCCTGGTCAGACCCGGAACTATTGGTCAAAGCCTTCATGACTTCCCACCCTAAGTTTGCACCCTCTGGGAGACTCTTCTTGAAGTTCTCATCATCCATAAAGTCCATTAAGCGTCCCATACCTTTACGCAAACTTTTAGCTTTCTCTTTGATGAAACTTTCGTTAACTGGCTGCACATCCTCGTCATGTTTGGGGATCAGTAATTCCTCTTCGTCGTCATGATGATTATGCCCAACCTCCTTTCGAATGATAACCTCTGCTCTACTCAAAATCATGGCCATCTCGTCTTCATCTTTCATGAGTTTCTCAAGATCGATATTGTTTAGATCAACGGTGTCCAATAGTTTAACTAGCGCAATAGCCGCATCATTCCCTTTCATAAACATTGTAAACTCATCAATAATATCCTTTATAACATCTCTCGCTATCTTCGCAACCTTCTTGTAATCAGCCTCCTCTTCAGCATCGACCCCTTTCCTAACACCTACCGTTGGATGATTGCACTTCTTCACCACATCGACCACAATGTCGAAAATCTCCCTATCATCTTTCCATAATTTCATCAACACATCATGCTCCATCATTTTCACCACAATTTCAGCCACCCCCTTTTCTTTCATTAGCCTTCTCTCTCATCAGTTTCGCTTCAAGGTCCAGCTTCTTGCCACACAAAATTGTAAGCTGTTCCACCAGAATTTTCATGTTATCCTCATAAGTGTTGATTAACTTAACATACTCTTGTATCCTATCGACAACCAATGTCTTAACAGGCCCTGCCACGGCTTTTACGACATCCGTTATCATCCCTGACATTGTTACTCTCCCAAAACACACACACACACACTCTATATATATTTTTTTTTATTTGAATTTGCGATTAATTTATTGTTAGAATCAGACCAATATAATTTATTTTTTTTAATCGTCTTTTAAAGGCTATAAAACATAAATTAAAGGGCCAATTGAATTGTATGATCATCTTTTTATTATGACTCATTTTTTTCTAACCACGAAATTTTCAAGTAGTGGAGCCTGATATTTGCTTGTCTTGACTTTAGAAGATGTCAAGTCGAGCTCCCTCCATCCAAATATTGATTTGGTTGGTCACCACTTGATCGCAAGCCGACTAATTTATAAATCTCGTCTATCCGGTGGCGGAGCTAAGATTCAAACTTTAACGTAAGTGAAAATTTCAGCAAGAACGAACCAGTAATGATGATACAAAGTAAAATCAAAAAAAGTTGAAAACTTTCAACTAAAACTTTCTTCTTTGTGCGGCGGAGCGTGGACAAGTGATCCTGTTAGCCTTTCCCTAGCTCCACCACTCGGTCTATCCATTAGTGTTATCGCCATTTTCTTTCTAATCAATTTCAAAAATAATTCATTCTATGATAAATTATAAATTTTTCTAGTCGAGGAACTCTTCTTCAAAATACTAAAGACAATTTAATTAGTGAATTCCTGACATGAGATGAGACTCGAAAGCTTTTATAACTCACACCAGCAATTTTGGTTTATGTGATAATGATACGGACTATTTCATGAACTAAAATTTACCGAAAACTTCTAGTCGAATGGACATTTAAGTTCAGGGGGAAGATTTTTTTTTTTTTTTGATTAGGTAAGAAAACTAGGTTGATCCTTTAGGATAATATTTACATTTCTATTACATCTCTATATGTTTAAACAAATTAATTAAACATGAAAAATGCACAACAAAGCCAATTACTTGAACAGCTAAGGTACAACAAACAATACCAACTTTACGCGCAATTTTTATTGACACCAACCAATTCACATTGTTTTATTTTCCTGGTCATAATTCACACGTTATCTTATTCATCATCCGACGAAATATCCTCCCTCCGTCTCAATCATTTCTAAGCAAATGGTTGGAACGGAGGTAATACGAAATTAACTTACAAGACGAAGGAAAAATTCATGACGATATGATTCACAAGCTGTACTTTTTCATTTACTCGTATATATATATGTTACATTCAATTTATCTAAACAAACTGTTGTTCGATTTAATGAATATGGGATACATGAACATTCACCCCACATTAACTCATGAAAAAATTGCTCCTATATATTTATAGAACTTACAAAAGAAGAAAAAAGCCGAAGGCCACGAGACCTAAGAAAAAAGACCGAAAAAAAATGATCACTTTTGTTCCGAGGAGTGGTATGTCGAGCTGGCTCCTGACTGTTTCTTCTGTAATTTGGATTTCAACTGTCTGATTTTGGCTTCGACTCGTGCACTGAAACCGATCTTGGTCTTTTGCCTTGCTTTCGATTGTTCTCGGACCCACATGTGTTGGTCTTCGACGTCCTTCTTGTAGTGTTTGATTTCTTGGATTATATGATGATCCATCGGGTTGAAGGCTCGTTGGAATGCAATGTGGGCGAAATAGGGCATGGTGCAAGCGACTGTGACTAACAGGGTTGCGGCCCAAAAGATGGGGGCTGGTGCTAGGGCTTCGACTAGGAGTTTATGGGCATTTCCGGAAATGGTAGAAGGCATTGCCCCGTAAATCAATAGAAAGATGTACCACATTGAGATGCTACCCCACACTAGCACGTGCTGTATCCAGGTGAAGTGGCTCATTGTGAGGGCAATCTGGCAATTGACGGCCCAAATGATGGTCGTGAACATGATGGTCCCCACCGCTGACATGTCAGCAGTCTGGCCACCAACCCGGAAGGCTTGGTCGTAGAAGAGAATGATGTTGAGGAAGAATACTATGAGAGACGTGTAGAGGCCATTTCCGATCCACCCGAGAATCCTTGGCCAGTCGAAAAACAGGTTTCGTGGTCCTTGCTGATATAGGGCTGGGAACTGAAAGGACCAGCTTTATGTGAGTATAGACATTTCAACTAAATTTGTAGAAGACGAGATTAAATTTACCAAAACAGGTTAGTCAGGCCGGTCTTGAGACGGACTTGAGTGCGCTGTTATAGATTTGTGACATTTTTGGGTTAGTCGAATTAGTCAGTTTAGGTCAGATCATCATTTCTGGTTCAGGTTATTCTTTACGGGTGTCAGCTAAAACTTAGTATGTGACAACGGGAACTACCCTAATGTGTATGAATATGTCTGAAAATGAAAACTTGCCTCCAAACACACATCAGAAGAAACATCCTGCTCGAAGACTCCAAGCGAAATGACTGGTAGTGACGTGAGAATAACGTTGAAGGAGAGGGAGTACCAATCATCATATATTGTTTGCCCGGAAAATCCAGCAAACGTCTCGAAGTAAAAGAGGGTAAGCCCAAAAGCTATGTTCTTGTAGAAAAAGTAGCAAATCTGGACCACAGTAAATGAAGCATATATCAACAAAGCTTTATATGTTAAAAGAAAAACCACAAAATCGAAAGAGCAGATAATGTACTTGAGTTATCTAGAAGCCAAGGCTACGAGTGGCTGAGTTTGAATCCTTACCATTTGAGCTATTCTCTTATAACACCAATGTCCATGAACAAGTAAAAGCCTTTCCAGAAAACGGAATTGAGCAACCGCAAAATCACTAGCCATCACCGCCTGCACATAGCTGGAAGCTAGGTAAGTCGCATCAATATAATATATGCATTCCAGTGGAAATACATAAAACATTATTTGTTCACATTTGACGACCTATGTTACCTACATTACCTAAAACGGGAAAAACAACTTATTTAGAAGCAGAAAAAAATGCTATGCCATTATATACTCACTATGTCCCACTGTCCCAGCCAATAGTTTACGAATTCCATGCATTTCAGATGTAAACAAATTAAGGCATGGTAATTGCAAGGATGGAACAATCATGCATTTAAACCAGAGGTTTATTTGAATCAATTACGTGAGGCGCATAATGATTACTAAGCATGTAAAACTATGCAACTGTTGACTACGAAGTATAAGACGCACAAGTGCAAAATTACTCCTTTCAGCAATCAGCAGTCAGCGATATCAAAGAAGGTGACCTACCTGCATCCCCTCACATCCGCTGATGCCCACGCCAATATCAGCTTCTTGAATCATTCCAACATCATTTGCGCCATCACCAATGGCTAAAGTGGTTTTTCCAGTCCCTTCTTTGACCAATCTTGTCACCTAATAAGAAATCACTTCAGATTTTTCCCTTCTTTTTTTGTTTAAGCCACGATGGTTTTTTATTGAAACAAATAACACTATCCGTAGAGTAACAGTTTAAACACAAAAACATATGTGAGACACATGAGGCCAACTATTAAGCCCTACTTCCTCCGTTCCAATGAGTTGTATACTTTGCTTTTTGAGCACTATTCATAGGTGAGAAAAATCTTCATTATAACTAACATAAAAGATAGTCATGTGAGATCTTTTTGAAATCGTCTTATCGAATACGTTATGAATATCAAATTTTTATAATTTTTAGTAATGTGTAGCTAAAGATATGAGGAAAAGAAAACGTGCATTGATGTACGTGTATAAAGCAAACGTATACAACTCATTGAAACGGAGGAAGTATAATATTACGAGGAAAACATAAGGACTTGGATTGGTCTAAGATTCACTGATAGAATAATAAATATGAGTGTTATAAATTGAGGATAAAATTGGGTGAGATTGTGAGAACACATACCAGCGCCTTCTGTTTGGGAGAAACACGACAACAAATAACAGAGGCACACTCGACTGCCAGGGCCAAGAAATGGTATTTCATGTCGTCTTGTAGAGCATAGGTCAAGCATTTTCCATCAATGATCAAGGCAAACGCAGCATGAGGATCCTTTTCTAGCTTGATCATTTGAGATGCGTTGGTGATTTGTAATGAAATAGTTTCTTTGATAGCCTGTTTAGTTTTCAACACCCAAACTTTCTAGCATGAGATGTAATAATTTTTCTGTTAAGACGAATTTTATTCTTTTGTAGATAATAGGTACCTCTTGGGATTCATTATCAGTTCCTTCAATACTTGCACTCGATATACATATCTGCTTCATGCCTTGCCGAAGAAGACTGCATGAAAAGCTGTAAAAGAAAGAAACAGTATCAGCAACCAAACCTTTTCAGCGCTATCGAGACTAAAAATCAACATATTCTCCATTCTATTCATTCAGCTGCACTTTTAGAGTTGTTGAGGATCTCTCTCCCTCACGACTGAGTAAACAGGTTCTCATATGAGACGATTTCACGATGAGATTAGCACGAGACCACTTGAAGTGACACTCGTATAACTTAATAGCACCTCTCTTTATAGTCAGTGACCATTTCAGCTAGTAACACTTTTTGCATATTTTTATTGACCATTTTATTATCGGCCATGACCCTTTTAGTTAGTGACCCTCTTATATATTATCAGTGATCATTGACAAATGGACATACGCGTAACATTTTTAATCTTCCAGTACGATGGTCACATAAGTGACAGAGTGGATGATAAAAGAGGAGAGAGAGCACACGACAAAAAATAGGGAATCTCGGGTTTTTACCCAATGTTAATAGCAGTTTCCATTTTATCTCCAGTGAGAACCCAGAGCTTGAGACCAGCTTGAGCAAGTTTATCAATGCATTCAGGCACACCCTTCTGCAGTTTGTCTTCAACAGCAGTTGCACCAACAAGAATTAAATCTTTCTCCATAAGTTCTGACACCCGTTCCAAATTTGCATCTCTATCAGCCCCGATAGTGCTCTTTGCTTTCTGAAATTCGGTGTTCCATGCAGTATATTCAGATTCTTCAAGTGGTTTATAAGCCAGAGCTAACGTACGCAGCCCATTGTCTCCATATTCATTCAAATGCCTAGTGGTGGCTTCTAAATAAGTTTTTCCATCTTTTGCTAGGCGGTCAAAAATGATGCTGCATAACAGATTTAAGAAGAATTAAAATAATACGAGATCAACCTCCAAAACCAGAGTATGAAGGTTGGGAACAACCTGTGACACCTGACACCCAAATGCATTACTTCCTCCTATGCACCGAAGAATTACAATAAGTTGATAAATGTAAAATAATAGTAGGAGTCATAGACCGTCAATGAAAAATACTTGATATCGTCAAATGCTTTGGACTTGAGTCGGCTAAGAAAAAGATATACAACCATGACATGAACGACGTTCAGTGAATATATGAGTCACACTCCTTTAGGTTTCCAGTATCAGAAAAAAAGTTTCTACTGTTTCTCAAAGCTAAGTAGGAGCAAGTCAGAATAAACCAAACATACGAACCTGTCAGCACCTTTACAGAAAAGGAGTAGTTGCCCATCTTCATCACGCACAATTACAGACATGCGCTTCCTTTTGCTTGTAAAATCCAGAAGATTAAGAATTTTGTACTCCCTGTAAAGTTCGCCAAGCAGGAGGCGTTAATTATTTTGTACGTATCAAGCAAGGACAGAAGTTATATGTACGAGTAACACAATTTCACCTTTCAACAGGCTGACTAGAGTTGGGATATTTTTCCTGAACAACAACAGTTGACTGAGTTCTTTTACAGAATTCAAAACCAAATTCTCGAGCAGCAGCCAAAAAAGCATTTTCATCAGGAGACTCTGCCTCATAGGCATAAGAGCCGGTCTGCTCATTCAGTTCAGGGATTGCTGTGTGACAAACTGCAAGAACGCGGAAAAACAGTAGCATGGTTTCCCTATTAGGCTCATTAAGCCAATTGCCACCCAAAAGTCGGTCATCCTCAAAGCCAAAGCCTTTAATCGCAGGCTTTTGATTCGTCTCATCTGTTGAAGTTATCACGGTTTCTAGTTCTATTTCTCCTTCCTGCTCCTCCAGGTCTTGAGCCATCTGTTTAGCTGCAGCAAGTTCGACTTCACTAGAGCGGTTCCCATACGCTACACCGGCAATAGAACACTTGAGGAAATCCATCTGATTGCAAGTCAAAGTCCCAGTTTTATCTGAAAGAATTGTTTCGACTTGCCCCAACTCCTCGTTTAAATTTGATGTTCTTGCTTGGGCCGGTGTGCCCGACTCCTCATCATACATGTGAATATCCTGATCAATAAAGATGGCTTGCAAAAACTTCACAAACTCAATGGATACATATAGTGAGATTGGGATCAAATACCCATACAATATTAGGGCAGTGACGAGATGAAAAAGACCCGATAATTCCGGCCTACGAGGATCGTAGAGACCCTTTGAGTCCGGAGCTCTTAAGTACCACCAGTTTGGCATGTCATACTTAGTCGTCACAGAGAAGCCAACTGAGCTTATTAAAGAGATCAATACAAGCACGGAGAAGAGAATATATATGATGTGGTCCATCTTCTTTTCTATCTGACTTCTTTTTGAAGGAGACTCGGTCGAATTTTGCATCACTTTACTGTCATGTCCAGTAAAAATTACCACTCCATAAACATAAGCTGTGTTTCTGAGCTTGGAGTCCCTTAGAAGAATCTGGCTTGGATCAATGGGAAATATCTCACGCTCGTACTCCAAGTTGCCAACGAATGTGTAAAGGTTAGGATTAGGGTCTTCGCATCTAATTATCCCCTTAAAACCCTTAAATGTGGCATCATCATCTAACGGTAGAGTTACTTCCATAGCTCGTTTTACTTTCAAATTTGTCTCACCATCTAAATTCATGGTCTCGACATAGCAAATACCATCTTCATAGCTTGATGACAGCAACAGTAAATCTGCAGGGAAAAACTCGTCTTTTTTTACTTTTATCACATCTCCAACACAAAGCCTCTGCCATGTCCTATCTCCAAACACACCATCTCCTCCGTGAACACTAACTTTACGATTATTTACCTTCATATCTTGTATAAACCTACGCCAATCTTCTATCGCTTCCTTGGCCATTGTAAGCCCAACCACGATGGTCAAAGGAGCAATCATACTAACATAACCAAAGGGGGATACTGAGGTAACTGATAAACATGCTGCCAAAAGAAAATACATGTTGGCTGCACGACGAAATTGTTCAAACAGACCTTTAGGAAGGAATGTAATGAAATGGTATTTAGTAGTCGATATATTATTAGTCCGATATTTAAGAGGCTTTCTACGATGAAGATCAGATTGATTACAATGTACAATTCGAGAAAACCCAGGACCATCTGGCAAAGTACATGGTTCCTCGGATTCAGATACACTGGGACGGAGACAAGCAAATGTATAGAGATTACTCCTCCGAATCTTCGCCCTAATTCTTCCCCGAGCCATCTCTTAAAATTGTGTAGCTCAAACCACTCTCAACCAAAGCAAAATCATATCCCCAAAACTGAAAACTTCCCTTTACTTTCAAGTCAAATTTCCAAGATACCTTCACAGCTCAATTTTGTATTCACTGATACAAACAATTTCCTACAAAATCAATCAGACAAGAAAATAACCCAAAATCACACTTGATACTATTATCATTTAAAAATAAAAATACCTTCAAATTTACAGTTAACAATGAAAAAGTTGTCCTCCATAACTCCAAACAAGTTCGTCTCTCTTGAGACAGACATATCCGTCTTAATACTATTAAACTGGGTCAAATAGCGCCCCCACTTAGATAGATGAGACAAAATTTATTTTATTTTTTGATAATTCCTAGAGCTAGACATCTTACTTTTGTCTCATATATACTATTCGACCCGTTTTAAGCCTAAGACAGATAGTGAACCCCAAAAAAATCATTACCTTTATCAATCAAGAATTATAAAATTCATAGCAAAAATTTACAAATCAATCAATTAATCTTATTTCATCCTAGAAAATACCCAATTAATCAATACAAAAAAAGAGGATATAAATCATTCATCATACATTGTCAAATTATAACATGATCATGCATTTACACATAAAAATTCAAAATTTCATATTACATGCAATCAAATTCCAATTAGTAAAATTCCTAAAACAAACAAAATAAATTAACAATCTTCACAATTCTTAGCTGAAATTCATCCTAAAATAATTATCATTTCACAAAAACAAATCATACCCAGATGAAAAAACACAATGATTAATAAAATAAAAAAATACCCACAAAAAAAAATAAAAAAAATGAAAATGGGTATACCTGAGATAATCAAAATGCTGAAAAAACAACCTTAAAATCAAAACTAAACAAAAACCCAGGTGTTAAAATGATGAGATCTTAATGGAAAAAGACAGCTTTTTTAATGTAAAAAAAAATGTAAATTGTATGTATGTATGTTTGTTAGAGAGAGAGGGAAAGAAGGAAGAACAAAGAGAATGTGAAGAAATGAAACAACATAAAATTGGGAAAGAGAGAGAAAACAGGGTTTAAGTTCCAATGTCTTCTCATTTCGGAAAAACTTCGAACCAATTACCAGTTTTTTGCGGGACTTTTTTTTATATTTTTTTATTGATTAAAATACTTTAAAAATATTTATAGTAATATTTTATTTCCCTCTTCATATATTCTATTCTATTAAAAAAATTGGAGTTCTCTTTATATGAGAGGTCTAATATGCAAATGTTAACTAGTTTAGTCAAATTTTTGCAAAACTTTTTTTTAAGTATATTTTATTTTATTGATATATTTGCAAATGATATTTTGAGGTCTTATATGGGAGGTCTAAGACTGGGGTTCATTACCTTTTTAATTATTCGGATTTAATTTTGGGTTAATCGGGCTGTTGTAGATTAACTTGAAAAGTAAAAGGTTAATGATTGAAAATGAGATAAAAAAAGAAATGGAGATGATCCTCTTTCGAATTTAGCGTGGGATTGTTATATATACTAATGTCAACTAATTCAATTGGCAAAATCATAAAAGATGATATTCATGATTTTGTGTTCAAATTCCGTTAGCATTAAATTTGTCCGTCTAAAATAAAAATTTGTACTCTTAATAAAGGTTTATTTATTATTAAGGGTGTTTAAAAGCAGTTAATGTATTATACAACTGGTTGTATATACAACTTATTCAATATAGTTGAGCTTTATTATAAAGTTATCGAGCTCTACTAACAAAATTATCGAGCTATGATGCATAGTTATTAAGCTTAACAGAATAATTAGTAAGCTCAATAACTTGTAAAATAGCTCAACAACTTTGTGTAAGAGCTCAATAATTTTGAAGCGGTTATACAATGCTACTATACAACTGGTTGTAGGATAGTATTGGTGAAGATTCTGGACAGTCCAGACTGCCCACAAAGAGAAGTAAATAAAAAGATATTTTATATTATCATAATTCAAATTGTATAATTTAAGATTCAATTAATGTTGCCAATAAATATCTAATAATAAAATATCACAATATGCATATGGAGCATTTCATTTGAATATGCATATGGGTGTGTTATATATGGGCGTGTATTCAAAAAATACTTGAGCAAACTGGTGGAGTGGTGGGTCATTCAATGATTTCAAATCTCTCGTCTATAAGCTCACTAGTTTAGGGGCCGTGCAAAATTACATGGGTATATATAAAAGAATTTTCGTAGAAATAAATCCATAATTGAAACTTTGTGTTTATCATCGAATTTAGTCATTTACATTATCAATTTAGATACTAATTTCGTTTGTTATTTATAGTATTATTTGTTCCCCTTTCATTAACATATCCTTCACATAAAAAATAAAAAAATAGTAAAGAGTATACATTTAATAATTATCAGTTAAGAATTTTGAATCTGTTGAACCCTATTAAAAAAATTGTGTCAAATGAAATGAAGCAAACAACAAATTTATTTGTTTTTTTTTCGGTGCTCAAGAGGGGCAAAGCCCCAACGATTAATTATTTGTTACAATACGAGGAGTCGTAACTCCAAATACATCATCCCTAAGAATGGGACGAAGGTCATCAAAAGGGGAATCTAAAAACGTAGGGAAAGTATTAGTTCCTATTCCTCTGTTAGCGAGCAAGTCCGCTGTTTTGTTTCCTTCTCTGTAGATGTGCTCGAGCTTGACTGTCCATGAACCTTCGTTGATTAACTCCTTGCATCGTTTGACAATAAACTTTAGACTATTGCTAATCAGTTGATCTCCATTAATAATCTCCACACAAGGAGAATTATCCATATGAATTAGAAGTTTTGGTATTAGCAACTCCTTGGCTCGTTCCAACCCAGCTAAAAGCGCTAACAACTCCGCTTTCATAGAAGAGCAATTCCCACAAGATAAGTAAAAGGCCGAGATGAAGTTGCCACTCTGATCTCGAAAGACGCCACCTCCCCCTGCCGGACCTGGGTTTCCTCTAGCAGCCCCGTCCGTATTCAATAAGACCCAACCATGAGGCGGTGGTGTCCATCTAATGAAAATTTCCACATGCCGCGACCGAGGAGCTGGGATAAGGATGTCATACTTGTCGAAAGCCTTCTTGGTAATATCAAACTGTTGATATATGAAGATATGAGGATGGACCGGGTTATCGTTCTCGCGACCAAAGACGATATTGTTTCGCCACCGCCAAATCCACCAACAAGTAATCGAAAAAAGGATGGGCCAGTCGGAAATACTTACCTCAACATCGTTACTAGCATTTCGAAGTATCCAATCTGTTCCGAGTGTAATTCCAGAGCAGATATTTGT
>LHUT01001207.1:7765-22907 GCA_001412135.1 Silene latifolia subsp. alba
TATCGTATATTTTTGCTCACCTCTACATCGACGCCATTGCCCTCCCTTCCCTGCTTAACCCGCAATTCGCGACTATTGAAACGTCTATAGTAATGTTGTAAAAAAAAGTTGTTTTAAACATTTCGTGCAGAGCTCTAATGGTGCACACTTATGTCTTATTATCATGACAGGGTAATTTTGTTGGCGGTGCATGGACATATGTTTCTAAACATTTCGACCCTAAAGCAATTTTTAAGGACCTTTTAAATGACCTTATACCTAATGAAGACAGTGAAAAAAGCTCTATTAAAGACTTAGAAACATCGAAACTTTCAGGGAAGCTTTATGAGATCCTTAAAACTAAGAAATACCTTGTTGTCCTTGATGATGTTTGGACATTTAGTGACTGGAGAAGGCTTGAGTCCGCCTTTCCGATTAATGAGACGTCTTGTAATAGCAGAATACTTGTTACCACACGAAATCCTCATTTATTCTCAAAGCTTGGTAAAGATTTGGTATTTACTTGGGAAGTTGGAACTCTTAAGGAGGATAGTTGCTGGAAACTTTTGGAGAACAAAGGAAATTTTAAGAGAAGTGAACTCGGTACGTCTTTTCTAACATTTTTATCATCAATTCTTATTGAAGACCGATATTTTTCGTCACAAGTTGAAAACGGGTTAAATGTGACCCATTTAAGACAAAAATGACAATTTTTTTATCCACAAATGGTTATATTTTCGTCTTAAATGGGTCAAATTTTACTCTCCATCTCCAGCAACAGTTGTTGAATTTTTCTATTATATTCTTTTTATCTCGGTTATTTGTTTACATTTGTTTTTGGTATAGAGAACAAATAAAAAGTAAAACACAGTTTATTACCCTTTTTATTAGATAACAAGTGAAATGAATATAAGGATGATGCAGATGACCAAATAGTTAACTCATAAAAAATCCTCAAATAAAAAATTAAACAAATACTAAGATATCCAGATAAAATAGGTAAATGACCGAAACTGAAAGAATATCTAGCTATAATGCTTTGAAATATAATATGGATGGAATAAAGCTTAAAATGATGGAAATGTCATAAAGGACATTCTCTAATAAACTATTACCGAATTTGGCATCCAAGTGAGCAAAATGTTTGCCTCACTTTTGCTTATGTTTCTAAATCTTTTCAACCAATTTTATAGATAATGATAGGACACTATCAGGTGGTACCCAATCTCTGACATGCACTCGTATTACAATTTTATAGATAATGTGAGAGGGTGGCGCCGAAATTAAGTGTGTGTCACCCGATGGGCTAACTCATTTTACTTCCAATTTTATATGGGATAAAACTCTAATATTACTTGCATATATAGACCCTTCAATGCAGGAACTTGCCAAGAAGATGCTTGACCATTGCAATGGCCATCCCCGGGCAATTGTTGCATTAGGGGGGATTTTAGCTACAAAGAATAGATCTCGAGCGGAATGGGAATCGGTGTGTGAGAATCTCCAATCCTACCTACAAGGAGATGACGATTCATACCGTGGAGTGTATGATGCGTTAGCAATGAGTTATTCCGACTTACATTACAATCTCAAACCTTGTTTCCTTCATATGGCTCATTTCCCTGAAGAGTATTCGATTAATGTCGAAAAACTATACAGTATTTGGATAGCAGATGGCATTGTCTCGTCACCACAAGATCGAATGCGTAAGAAAACATTACTTGAAGAAGTGGCTGAAAATTACTTGAATCAGCTAGTTCAAAAAGGTATGATTCAAGTGAAGAACCAGAACGTTGATGGAAGGATCGCCACCACTTGTCGTCTTCATGAACTTATGCGAGACAAGTGTTTAGAGATGACAATCGAAGAAAATTTCTTACAAATAGTGAATATTGACGAGCACCAAAAAACTTTGGCTAATACTTTTACTGATAAGACTCGCCGTCTGACACTTTACGTGGGTAAAGAAATAAACGGCCAGTCTATCCTCGATTCATTATTATCACAAAAAAATCCGTCCCTTAGATCACTCATGTTCATCTCGACATGCAAAGAGAAAGATAGAAAGGAAGAAAGTTGTGAATGGGTTAAGAGTATCTGCAAGAGATTTAAATTGCTTCGAGTCTTGGACTTTGAAGGCGGGATTATCCTAAGAGGGACCTTGCCCAAAAGAGTTGGAAACTTGATCTATTTGCGATATTTGTGTTTGAAGGGGACTCGTATTACCAAATTGCCATCTTCAATTAAGAACCTCAAATCGTTGCTAATATTTGATATACGAGTGAGTAAGGTTATAATCAAATTGCCTAATGTGTTATGGGAGATGAGCTCTTTGTGTTATTTGTACTTTCCATGCCGAATCTTATCAAAAGAAGACACTCAGGGGTATGAGACCGAGGATGGCACCGTGTTAATCCTGAATAACTTGAATCATTTGGAAAGGGTTGACGATGTAAACTTGGACCAAGTTGATGTGAATGGCTTACTAAAACTAAAAGGTATGAAAAAGCTTTCGACAACTTGTAAACGAAATAAAGAAGGCCTAGTGTCCGTTTTAAAATCACCGAGCATCAAGCACTTGAACCTTAAACTTGATGCTAATCTCTTAATAGAAGATTACGACATGCTATCAGAGTCCAGTTCATTACGAATTCTACATATTGATGCAGAGAGGTATCCGCCGATATATATACCCATACAAGTAGACATGTTTCCTTATGATTTGGTGGAATTGGGTTTTTGGTATTGCCTATTTAAAGATGACCCAATGCCTGTTTTAGAAAAACTTCCTAAGCTTAGAAGTCTTGAGCTATATAAATGCTATAATGGACGGGTGATGAATTGCTCCGGTCAAGCATTTCCGGAGCTCACTTATTTGGCATTAAATGGTTTGTCTAAGCTAGAGCGATGGAATGTAGAAGAAGGAGGCTTTCCTAAGCTTCAAGACTTGGAAATTTACCGGTGCCCTCTTGAAGATATTCCTGCTGCCCTCCCACCAAAAGTTTCCATCAAGTATTCAGATGATCTTCAATTATTGGTTGATAAATTTCGTTGCCAAGTTTAAGTACCATGAGACTTCGCTTTTAACACAATATTTCACATAATTTGGCATATCATGATTAGCACATATTAAAACCGTGTCATCACTTCATAAAACTACGGCAGAACGATAGTATGGTGTAATCTGTAATTGTGCAAGATACAAGCGCGTTGTACTATTTAATCTGTATATGCAAGTACAACACTTATTAAACGGCCGTTACATGAAGACTCGTAGAGTTCATACTTGTTCATATTATTGAATGGTTGAATCCCATGAGAAAGATCCCAATCAATAGGAGGAATTTAATGTGTGATGTACAACACGAGACCAGTCTGCCCAATCTAGCTACAAGTCAACGAGTGGACCCTTTTACATCCCCAACTAGAACAAAGAATTTAATTATAAATACATATACACACTTGAATAAATTACACACTTAGTAATATAGTAAGAACATTTGGAAACAATTAAAATATTAATTGGTGGGGAAAAGGGAAAGCATGATGATACCTGTTGCAACACTGCTCAGCTTCAGCTTAGCTTTAATCTCTCTTCCCATTGCTCACTCTCTTCCTTTCATCGTACTCCATGGTACTTTATCTTTCTACATTACTCCCTTTATTTCATCCATATCTTTACCTATTACTCCCTCCGTTCCGGTTAATTGTTATCTATTTCCATTTTGAAGTGTATCATTCATTTGTTATCTATTTCTATTTTGAGCAAGTTTTGAACAAGTGGCTAGTGTATGCAAGTGGCAATTATTCCTTTATTTTATTTGTTGTGTGTCACATGCATTGGTCTTTGTGTAAAAAGGAATAGATAACAATTGACTGAGACGGAGGGAGTATATTCTTTGTAGAATGTTCTTTTTTCTTATTTTGATCAAAAGTAAACAAATAATTGAACACATTAGTATTAACTAATGTGTGCGCGTAGTAATATACTTGTCCCGCCATACTTACTTGAGTGTTTAAATAAACTACCATATATATGTCCTGGTAATTGCGAATTCTATCTATTGCTTATAATCGTGTTGTCTACATGTTATTTACGACAAATATTGGTCGTATACTCGTATTACGTTAGAATCTAATCACAAAAACTTACGTCTCATTTCATGCCATGCAAGTCATTCTGTTAGATTTTAGAAGTGAGAAATTATTTAAAAGGAGTTGTAATATTAATTGTGTTGAGCTACATAGACATATGGTACGGTAAGGTAGTAGTGTAGTACTTCCCACTTTAGTAAATTTCTAACACTAATTCAGCCAATCATAATATATTTTTTATTCAGCCTAATCTTGTAACATCCACTTACTTATTATTGTACGGAGTAATTTGTTAAAAATTTTATATAAGTTAGTTACAATATAAAAGTGTAATAATACTAATAACTTATTAACTTATATAACTTCTCATTTTCACAAGGGCGGTAAGATAATGTGTGTAGGAGTGGTTGGTCAATTTGGTTAACTTATATAACTTGTCATTTTTCACAATAAAAATCAGAAGATAGTCACGCACTTGCTTTAATAGTGGACTACGTTGGAGTTATGTATATGAAAATGATTCTTAAAGATCTTGCTTCAGCTTGTCTTTTTTGAACAAGATGTTAGTCATGCTTTATCAGTTCATTTCCAAATTGAGTTATTATGAATGATGTTTTATGAATTATAGGAATTGCGGATGAGTGCTCAAGTCCGACACTCCAACGGATAACGAACAACTTAAGTGCATGGTCAGGGTCAGAAGGACATTGCGTGTATGATTGATCTCTCTCTGTCTCTGTCTCTGTCTCATTCTCATTTAACTGTTGTTGTTTTGTGATTTTGGAGTTGCTATATGTGATCGCCTTGATCAAATATCCCCAGTTCTCAAGCTCCTTGATTGACTTCTAAAGTGATCGCCTTGATTTTAGAGTTGCTATATGTGATGGTCTTTTTAATGTGTTTTCATGCCGTCTTGTTTCCATTATATCTCATCCTTTGTCTGTCTTCAACTTCAGTGAAGTCGGTAATGGATACTGGGATTCATGGTTTATTCCCCTTGAAGATCAGGTATACTATCCCTTTCCGAATCTTTCCTTTAATTTCTCTAATACACTTGAAAGTGGATCCCCTCTAATAGACGAATCATATTTTTTTTTGTATTGCAGGCTCAAATTGTATGCGACAAGGTAAAAATGAGTTTACTTAATTGTGATGTTGATTTTGAAGCGATAATCTC
This sequence comes from Silene latifolia subsp. alba, assembly GCA_001412135.1. NCBI lineage: Eukaryota > Viridiplantae > Streptophyta > Magnoliopsida > Caryophyllales > Caryophyllaceae > Silene > Silene latifolia. Next base: position 13,017 of record LHUT01001207.1, read on the forward strand.
ACAATATTATGTGCACCGATCCTCGTGAACAGGTGAAGCAGATGAAAGAATTAAGTGAAGGTTACAATATGGTTGGTCTGTCCCAGGTAACTGTTTTGTGCTTAGATCTCCTACTAATGCTACTGCGAGGTCATTTGGTCAATTAGTTGTGTCTAATGTTACGTAATTTCAAAAGGTTTTCTTCCTGTTTACATGTTTTGAAACTTCTATATTATTGTAGGGAAATTTGATTGGACGAGGAGTTATCGAGTTCTGTGAAGGAGGACCACCGGTAAGAATAAAGGCTCCGAATATTAAAGATTATGGTCATAAGCACTTTTATCCTTGCTACATTTAAAGATTATGGTCTATGCTCCAAACAGGTTAAGAATTATGTCTCCCTGGGAGGACCTCATGCTGGCATTGCATCAGTTCCACTTTGTGGCGTAAGTTTATATTTTTTCTTTAGGTTTTCTTTAATTTGCAGCAATTCTCGAAGCAGTTTTCAGTTTTCATCATGTGTTGTTTAAATTCTCAAGTCTCGTGTTAACTAATTGGTGTTTTGCTTGCAGTCTGGTATATTCTGCAAAGTAGCAAATACCCTCATCAAGTCCGAAATCTACTCAGATTACGTTCAGGTGATTTATTATCCGCAAAATATGAAGTACTTAAAAGAGAAGGTCTCATACAATTATTTTCGTGATACCACTTCGTTTTCTCCGATTGTTGCAAATCATTTTAAGTTCAACTAATCGATTAATGGATCGCTTTCACACATTGGGTAAATAGGTCTGTTTCACGCTTATAGTGTGTGAGACGGTCTTTTGAGAGACTAACTGCTTACTAACACTAAGCGCAGCAGACTCCGTAATCTTATCAACTTTCTTTTTGGCTGGAAATTCTCTAAATTTGCAGGATCATTTGGCTCCCAGTGGTTATCTCAAGATCCCAAATGTGAGTAGATCTACTGCTCCCAAAATGCATTATTTCTCAAACATGTTTTTCTTTTTCATAACGATATTTCTCAAGCGTGTTGCGGTACCTAAACAACTACTACGTATTTTTATGGGTTGACAGAATATGAAAGGCTACTTGGACAAATGCAAGTTTCTTCCAAAGCTTAATAACGAAATACCGGGTGAAAGAAACTTAACCTACAAGAAGCGTTTCAGCAGCTTAGAGAATTTAATACTGATCATGGTCAGTTACGATTTATAATACCTTTGTTTGAGAAATTTTGCTGCTGCTAGTTTCTGCTTAGATTATTCATATATGACTCTTTGCTAACACAGTCTGAACAAGACGCGGTTTTGGTTCCAAGAGAAACCTCATGGTTTGGATATTACTCAGACAACTCTTTCACTACTGTGCTTCCTCCACAACAGGTATCTAGTTTCCAAATTCCTTCGACAGAGTTTCATTCAATGCAATAGAGATCAAAGTAAATTGAATAACTTGCTATGTGTCTCTTATAATGAGACGATTTTATATATATGAGATGGATTGATTGTCAATGTGTTTATTGTAGACGAAGTTGTACACAGAAGATTGGATCGGTCTAAAGACTCTAGATGAAGCTGGGAGAGTTAAATTTGTGAGTGTGAAGGGGGGTCATCTCGGTATTTCAGACGAGGATATGAATATACATATGATACCCTACTTGAAGAGCAATTGACAAGATCAGGGTTGGAGGGTACAATACGAGTAATAGATTGTTGAACTAAAAAGCCTTCTCAAGAAGCCGAAAGCCGAAAACACATGTATTAGTTAAAATCATGCATTACAAGATATTCATGATTGTGGTACTAGGATAAGTAATTGTGTACGGGTAATTTATCAACATTTCGAGAATGACTATCAATTTTATGTCGAAATCTTGTAATGACATTTCACCCACTTCACACAACCTAAACAGGAATGTTTACAGACAGATTACCGACTATCTAATGTGCTCGAACGCTGCCACAATGCTTTTTCTAAGGCAGAAACTTATGTCGTCAGGTGTGGCGATTGCCTATGGATCATAGGACGACCTACAAGCAGGAAAGCCTGGCTAAAACCCGATCAACCACTTGTACTGACAATCAATTTGACCCGACCAATATACGAGTCCGATGATAAAGACCAGCTCTTTTATCTGAGCCAATAAAATGACTATGCTCATAAATTGGAAGTTTACAAGTACTGTGACGCGGGGGCTGTGGTTGGCAGGAGTGGCTATGCTCAACGACAATGAGGGAACCCAAAACTGTGGGAATGATGTTAACTAATGTAAAGAGTTGCAGAAGAAAGGATCTTATTGTAGACACATCCTTACCCTAGAACTGATAAAACACCATTATTGTACCTGGTAGATATGTTCGTAAAGCAGTTGTTTACTTACATTATTCCGGAAAAATCATATTGTACTTTACCGTTGGTCATACATTCCTAGCCATAATGCCCTTAACAAGCTCGAGAATACGATGGTAATCGAAGAAAAGCGAGGACTCCTTGCCCTCAAGTCCATCCCGACTAACCCGATTACTGCCGGCAAGGTTATTACAGGGGCTACCACCAATCACAAGATCAAAACCCCCATACACACTAATCAAATGCTCTATTCTGTCTCCTGTCAGTTTTTGCACATCATCAATGTCGATCAGAATACCCGTCTGATTGGTCTGCTCCCACCAAACCCGAACAATGTCTCGGTTCACCTCCGATTTTTCTACCGATACCACCGTCTTCAACCGTATTCCAAGCCTGTGAAGAGCGACTTCTGCACCTCCAATTCCCGAAAATAAAGATAGAACATTCATGCCATCTGGAAACAACTCCTTCAGCACAGAAAGATGGTAGGCCACTGTATCAACCTGTAGAGATATGCACCAATCAACAGAGTAGTGTGCTTTGGCATGGGAGCCTATTAATTGGTCTCGGTAAAAGTTGTTGGATAGATACATATCTAAGTTTCAGACTCGCGTGATTCAATTTTGAGAAGGGGATGCGTGCTAAAATGATAACATGTCTATCGGTTGATACAGGCACAGGTGGACAAAAAAGAGTAACAAAAAGAATGGAGATATACCTGAAATGAATTACCAAGTGACTTGTACCTATCTGTCCTGCTAACTCCACCTCCCCTGGTGTGGTTCCTTGGAAATCCTAAGAGCATTTCGACTTCATCAGCTTCAAGAGGAGCCACCTTGTTTCTTCCGATCCAAACCAAGTTCCATTTCCGACATTGCTCAATTACAAACTTTTGCACATCTCGGGGTGGATCGCCATCATACCGTTCCACAGCCTTTCGAATCCTCTCGGTCAGTTTTGCACTACCAATAGTTGTTTGTAGGCAATTAAGTTTGGTTCTAGTGTCCCACGTAGGCCACCATCTCTTAGTTACGGGTAAGGCCTCGTTGATAGTCCGTGGAGGCATCGGGAGCAGAGGATAACGATTCTCTATTGGCAAGTTGTGAATATATCCCCTCTTTCGTGCGGCAGCGCAAAAGAATTTTGAATCCACAAATTCAGGCTCCACATCATAAAGGAACCGGGAGATGGTATCCCAAACTCCTTTAGGCGTAAGCGCCACGTTTTCATAATAGAAGTATGGCGGACCTAAGGCTCCCTCCGGAAGTGTTCTATGGAAAAGGGGACAATGTTGTGTAGGAACTCCAAACCCTATCATTGGCTTAGGAAGACGAATTGGGTCGTCCTCAAAATCCCCCATTTGTTTCTTTTTGGCCAACTCATATTCTGACATCTTTCTTTTCTTACGTCTGCCATAGTCACCGTTGAGTTTCAGTTTTGACGGAGGATCAACATATGACGCATCATATTCCCTTGCTAATTGAGCAGCAATAATGAAATCAGTTAATTCCTCGATTGACGACTCCAGGCCTGATGAAAGAGGTCAACATAGACAACGCCATTAGAAATTAAAATTTTAAATTCACCTAAATCTATAATATTCGTGTCTACACAAAGATGTGCAAAAACAAATGAAATGAAGAGTGCATACAGGTTGCTTAAAAAAAAAACTACAATTACAAGTTACAAGTTAGTTGTATGACTGTATGAGACTATGAGCGATGTCAGAGTGAAAATACCACATCTTTCCATTGCAATTGAGATTTCATCAGCAGGGTACCCCATGCCTTTTAGATATTTAAATTTCTTCTGCTCTTTTGATCGAGGAGGAGAACTATCCTGCGACCATTGGAAAGCATGAGGTAAAAGGTTAGATAAGCTGGTACTCAAGATCCATACATTAATTTAGTAGGACAAGTTAAATTATAAATTGAAGGACTGCTACGAATACCAAAGGTTTTTGTTAGTTAAAAGCAACTAGATCCTCACTAAGATACAGTACACGTATCAGAATGGGAAGATCGTTTTTGAGGAACAAATAGCGTAACTTAGACAACAAAGTGCGAACAACTGTATTTTGGTACCTCAAGTCCAGGACAACTATCTAAATCAGAAAGATCCTCTTCGATATTTTCATAGTAGTCTGAGGACCCATCATCAGAATCCACGTCGAATTTCTGATCACTCTCAGCGTCTAGGTTCTGAGAACGCCCATCATCCACCCTTGGAGCAAAGTCCCCATTTTGTTGTGTTTCAGGATGGTTTTCAATGATCTGCTCATTTGAGGCTGAGTTTTGAAGATGCTGATAACAAATGACAAAAGAGATTGAGAACGTAAGAACGATTACAAAAAAAGTACACTATTTTGCATTGCAATATGAGTTACAACTTCAGTAAATGCTTCACAAGCTACTAAATAGCGCAAATTTTCAGTCTCTAATCAAGATACGCCAACTAATCTTAAATTCCAAGCAAAAAAGAAAATGAAAATCATGCTCAAAGTTTCTCAGTTATATTTGTAATTGTAGAGAATTGCTAAGGGGGTACGTAGTAATATACATGGTAGCATAGAGGCGTAGACTTATCAAAGGGTTCTCGCTAATGCTATTATTATCCTGTTTATTCATCAAAATTATTAATCTAAGTAACTGCTTTGCGACATAACCAAGAGAATTTATTCTAAAGAGGTTATTAATATATAACATAACAGTTTATGAAGCTTATTATAGTGTTTCACAATACATAATTGCAAGGGCTACAATCGTCTATATGACTTTATTTCCCACAAAAATGAAAAGATACACGCAATATTTCAGAATACTTGCACACTGGGAACAAATAGATCATAAGAACATTTCTGAAACTGTTAGTGTAACAAGACAACAAAGGTCAAGAATGAAAATGGCCCTGAACTAACCGCATAAGTAAGAAGAGCATTTAGGATTGATTCCATATTACCATCTCCTGATCAAATGAACAATTAGTAAGTAAATAAAAGCTTTTAAGATAAAATTCATATCCCAACAGCCTAAATGCTCAAGGGCCACAGCAAAAAGAAAAGGGGCATGAAAAAAACGGCCAAAGAAATCATGTAAACTAACCATTTTCTTCAATTGCTTTTGATACCAAGTCTTCTGAGAAGCCAGCTTCGACAAAATTGCGAAACAATATTGAGGAAGGTCCAGAAGAGGAGCTTCCCTAAGAAACCAAAAAAGTAACCAAAGGTTAGTTAACAGAATAATTTAGCTACTGAAAGGGGCTGTCTTCAATAGATTCCACTAGTCTCTAAGACTTGGAAATAAACAAAAAGATTATGCTCATGGGATTATCAACTAAGGAAGCTTATGTGACTTTTATGAACGAATCACAAGGACAGTTGTAATATATCAAACTCGTTTCCAGTACTACTAAACCCTTCACATCAAGTACACATGTACTCTTATTCATGGTTCAGAATTCGGCTGAAACATGTGGTATCGTATGAAATATCTTGGAATAGGAAGGAGCCGATATGTCAACGGGCAAAAAATCGTCCGAAGTGACTGTTATATGGCAACCAGCTAATTCGATCCGTTACGGCCCGCAAACGGCGCAAAGAGCTTGAGATATTTTTTTTTCCAAGATTTTTTTATAAATGCACCTTTTGTGGCCTAAATTTTCAATAAAATGATGTATTGGCTTAAATAGTTATTATAGATACATTTAGTTATTAACATGATATGAAACCGGCAATACTCAGATTAAAATAGCTATGAAAGCTATATCACCAATTAAGTCCGGAATGATCGCATTAAGTACAATTCCGAGACATAATTACCGCGACCGCGATTTTAAACCTTGAGATCTCGCTATTATAAGAAAGATCATCATCCTCATCAGTATCAAAACCCCCATGACTCTAAAGGAAGGGTACCCAACCTTTCAACTGAACTTAAATGGAAGCAAGGCTGGCATAGGGTAGAGGCTGTAAATGCCACTGTATGTAATAAAAAAAAGTACCATCAATGGAAACACATTAAATTCTGCACAACATTAGTCTGTCGGACATGTACTCTTCCGGCACAAGAAGAAAAAAAAAAACATGAACTGCTCAGGGTCAACTATCCAAAGGTCCGCAGAATCCATTATTACACAATAGTAATTAGAAAGTGGATTATCCCTAGTAATACTTAAACCATTAATGTCAGTATCCAAATCTACACTTTTCAGAATAAATTATACTTTGTGCAATAATACTGACTTTTGTTTATTTTGCCCTTCTCTTTGCTACATTATCCCTAGCATTTACTCCCTAACCCTCTTTATTTCTTTAGAATCCAAAAATGGTAGTATCGCACAATAATTTATTCTGTAAGTATAGGTTTGTTCTAAATCTACGAGGCGTGCATCTTCGCCTTGCACGTCGTTATTCCGTTGTCTCCTGCGTCTTTTAAAACTAATACACCATTTATGTGTGTCAAAAAGAGAGAGCAATGACTTAACCAAGTTTGAATAACCTAATTCCAAGAAAAATAAGATTACTTGCGCGTTACACGTGTTGCAAACATCTTCACTTTTCTCACAAAGAGATCTAAGTAACATAAATTGGTACCTTGCAGTAGTTGGCATTCTAGTACCCAGAGCATTAGAACCCAGCAGTCTAGTATCAAAAACATAAATACAGGTATCATATGCATATCACTCACCTCTTCTGTATTTGCAGCTGTGAAAGATGTACCATGATCAATTGTTGGTTTCTTCTCTTCCGGCTCATCATCACTACTCCAACTAAATTTGCCACTCTCATTATCAGAATCACTTCCGTCCTACACAATCAGCATATAAAATAAATTAACTAGTTCATCACTTTATTATGTAAAACACAAAAACAATTAATATAATGAAAAATGAAATAAAAGGATCACATGGTACCATATGTTCTGCCACGAAATATTTCTACACAGCAGCCAAAAAACTCTGAAAACAAGAAATGATCATATACACACCGGCAAATATAATGCCACAGAGGAAAGTGATAAAATATGGGAAAAAAAAAATGATCATATACTCTGTATATTGTGATACGGAGTACATCATACAACCAGCCTCAGAACCATGTGTAAGTCTCTTGTAAAACCGTTTTACAATAACCCAAAGTGATTGAAGAGCAAAATGATTTCGTGTGTACGGAGTACGGAAAAACGAATACAATTGTAAGTAATTAAAGATTAAAGAATCGTCTCAAAGACCTTAGTAAAATCTGAAAAAAAAAAAGTGTACGAGTAAAATCTACAGTTAATGGAGTGTTAAATTGCGGGAATTTAAATTGACAGATAAATGATGGAACGAAAATGTCAGGAAAGCAATCAATTATGAAATAATGATGAAACAAAATGTCAGAGAGAAAGAGTACATGCAAGAGCTTGATCTGATCGCGATACGATTTTTCAATTGAATTGAAATTCCCGCGAAGATATCTGAAAAGATGGAAAATTAGAGTGTTAAGCAGCTGAATCTGTCATCCACCACCATTAGATGTTGATTTTTAATGGCGGACTTACCGTCGCTAAAAGGAGGAGAGAGAAACCACAACAATGACGAAGCTCACACAGCTCACTAGGACTATCTACTCAATTGAGATTCTTTTATTTTCTCTGCTAGGAGTTGGTGGCACTCACCTAACACTAGAAAATAAACTTAATTTATAAGAGTTTAACTTTTTAAGATCTAGGGTATATTTGGCTTCGTTTTAGAAAAAACTGTTTTTGCTTTTATAAATGAATTTTTTAATAATCAATATCTATATATATTAATAAAGGAAGTTTTTTCGAGCAATTACAAAGAGTCCAATATTTTTTAACCACCTAATTTATAATAATAAGTAATAACAAATAAAAAATTGAAATAAAGAAATAATATAATTAAGTTGTTTAAACTCTTAACAATTAAAGATTGATTAGGAAACATTTATTTACGGTGTTGTTTGATTTTAGCAAGGAGTCTATAACTCATACAAGGACTAATATCCTTATAAAATACTCCATACGTAATTCATTGGAGAAGGCTATAATAATATTTTCGACCTAATTGTTTCTTTCTAGCTTATGTTCGTTTTTTTGTTTTGGGTTTAATTATTACGTTAATTGTTTCTTTCTAGGTTATGTTCGTTTTTTTGTTTTGGGTTTAATTATTACGTGATTCGCTTTATTGTTCAGTATATTGTATAGTATTTAACAATTAATGATGACGGCTATGCGATTATTAATGGAATTTCTTCAATGTGATTTTCAGGGGAACGAATTTCGCATGATTCAAAATTTTTGGATACAAGTTAGCACATCTTCTAAACGCGTCATCCACTTCATTTGTTTAAGAGGGGAGAACAACACATTATAGTAGGTGCCAAATTGTTTGTGAATTTGTTTTTCGTTCTGGAGTTAATTTTGAGCAAAGAATAGAAAGGAGCATATACATTTACGGAAACATCCTATCGTTATAGTTTACAAAGAAAAACTTCTATTCTCAGCCACTTTAATTTCTTTTGGATCAGTACATTTATTCACACAAAAAAGTGGTTTGGTCTGATTGTTTCTTTGTTATTTGCAGGGTCTAGATGTACCAAATTCAATCATACAGAAGTTATTACTTCTTTAATCATCAAGACATCAACTATAATGGTAAGTTTACGAGCCATTTGTTGTATTTAGCGATTAATTTTGTCATGCAGTTATTTTATGGTTTTGAAATTTGATTGATTTTATCAAAACCCATATTGAGAAAATTACGGGAATTAACTCATGTCAACATAGTAAACACCGTTCAAACAAACCCGAAATTTTTCTTTTGGTGAAGAAAACAATATCGAATATGGTAATATGTAAACGAGCATGGTAATGGCGAAAGACGAGAAGAAACCTTCAACATTATATTCTGTAAGATTATTTATATGAGAATCGGCTAAAATAGAACAGTTTACATTCGTCTAGATTGTATGATTCATTACTTCATTCATCTATTATTTTGTCATGCAGTTATCTTATGTTTGTATCATTGTATGTTAACCAAACTTACTACGATTTCGAATCATCGTCTTTTTTAATATTCAATTCTTTGTTAGTTGTGTCTTTTGACTTTAAGTGGCCTAATAATTTATTCTGATGGGGAATATTAAATGTGAAGCACACATATCACCATGAACGGCAAGATTGAGATTGTAGTTACAATATCCGAATGCCAAAAATTACAAAGATTATTCTATAAATTTAGGAATATTGTCGCCATATTGTCATATTGATCACAAATTTTGGAGAGTACAGTGTGTATGCATATTAAAGACAGAGTGTATTCATTTAAGAATCTCAATTTATACATATATGAATGTCGGATGAAAGTCGATAATATTTTAATTCTTCCGTTTGATAGAATATTAAAATATATCTTAAACATTAAAGAATTGAACTTAATGGTTTTTTCGACTCAAGACTATGAAAAGCATTCAAGAGCAAGAAAATTGTTAGTTTTGTGATTGTTAACGTTTTATGTTTTTTTATAGAGTATTTACAATTTAACTTAGCTAGGTGT
>LHUT01001208.1:9910-22897 GCA_001412135.1 Silene latifolia subsp. alba
ATTTGTTGTTACTTACGTTTGTTGTACGTGTTCCATCCAAATATCATTGTTAGGTGAGACTCTTCGCGCACCGGGTTTACAGGACGCTTCCCCAACAGATATAGATGTGATTTTAAAATAAGAGCTAGGAGTATACATCTCAATTCAAATTATCATTGTCTGCCTAAAGTATGAACATATAATAATGGACCATGCATATATAACACATGATAATCGATATATAATGTTCATTCTCGCCAATATTTCAATTTTGAGGATTACTATCATGTTTCTCCCTCGAATCTTCTCCCTTTATCCTCTCACAATCGATTAAACTAATATATATCGTGTGAGGTTGGAAAGCAAGATGATGAAGCAAAATATATAATATTTTAAGTGATTGTAAAAGGAGAAGGTAGAAAAGAAGGTTAAAAAAACAAGGTAGATAGTAATTCTCCTCACTTATTTACTACTTATTCATATGGGTTATTTGATAATAATAATTAATCCAAACTATTACTCGTCTTCTCATATTAATCCGAACTTCATTTTAACTCAAAATACACAATACTATTACCTATTTCCTCTTGTATCGAACTCGGTAACCGACTACCTATTAACCAAGTCACCTTCCCTTATTCTTACCTTAAACCCACACAATTCCTTAGTCCTCCCTCCTCACCATATCACCAACAACACAACTTCTACCATTCACTCACTACCATCTACCCCCAACTTACTCACCAAAGCCGCTGCCTACACCACAGCCACCACCAACACAATCATACACATCAACCATAAACACCATCAATACCACAACCATCTGACGAGGTAAAGGCGACGGATTCAACCACGACAGGGGCAACAGAGCTAATATTCATTGACGACATCAATGGCAACAAAAATGAATTAGTTTCTGCTATTGTAAATTACAATTAATTTCAACGACTCACATCCTTAGTTGTCTCCTTTTCTTTCATGAGATCCCCATCTTCAATTTCAATTTCAATACTCATTTCTGCATTTTTTTTCTTCTTAGCTTCCTTTCTTTTTCTTCTTCATCTTCAATATCCGTTTCTGTAATTTTTTCATCAGTCTCACTTTTTTGGGTTTTTTTCCCTTTGTGTATATCACATTGTTACTCAACATCATAAATATCGCACAATAACTGAGTACCTTGGATTTTAATCAATCGAAATGTCATATAATAATAATCTCGCTCGGACCCGAATCAGGTATGCTAGGCCCTCTCGATCCCAATACCACCACCAGAACCGTCTACATCCACCCGTTCAGCAGTCGGAGGAATTCTGCGTCAAAGCAATCTTGCAAGGATTTTGTGAAAGAGAGGAAGAGATAGAAGAGCGGGAGGATCGGTGAAAGCCTAGTGGTGAACGTTGGTGGAGTAATAGTGGTGTAAATGGGTTATGAAGGGTGAAGGTAGTTGGCTTGGTTGAAGGTAGTGGAGTAGTGGTGGGTTGGTGGTTGGTGATGAGATTTAGTGTTAATGGAGGAGATAGAAGGAGGTTTATTGTTAATAGAGGAGGATGAAGGATCGGAGGTTAACAAAAAAGAAAGGATTGACCTGATGGTTTACCGGTTCTTGCAGTGAATAATTACCAAAATGCAATATGAGCTAATAAGGGCAATAGCATGGTTTATTTTGAGTTAAATTGATGTTCGGATTATTACGAGAAGATGAGTTATAGTTTTTTGGTAGTTTACGAGAAGATGAATAAACATGAAATAATAAAGTGCATTGAAAATATAAAATTTTATGCACTTAGTTTTTGTTATGTTGTATAATTCAAAAAAATGATGAGAGAGAAACCTAGAGAGAGAAAACCTCCTTTTATTTGAACCCTAATCATACTACAATAATGACGGCACTGAAACATACACAAAATCGTTTTTCCCATTGAATTCTATAACTAAATCCGCATTAAATTCTTCCAAAGCTGCTATTTTACCTTCATCTGATGTGAATCGGTCAAAAGATGGCAACTTTGTTCCTTCCTCATCTGATACAGGTAAAACAAAATCCATTAATGCTATACAGGGTATCCCTGTTTTGAATCTTAGTGAAGGAGAACCGGAAGAGACTGAAGGATGGATGCTGCGTAAGGGACGGAAGGGCATACCAGTTTTGGAAACAATTGATGAAGAGGGGGATGTTTCTGATTTACTTCAGTTTACACATGAAGACCTCAAAACTGAGGTAGATTTTTGGACTAACTCTGTTATTTGTTACATACTGGGAGCCAACCCTCCTTGGGATATTGTGAAAAATTATGTATATCGGATTTGGGACCAATTCGGGATTGACAGGGTTTCTTTCCTTGATAATGGGGTGTTTATTGTTCAATTCATTAAGTCCGGTGGTAAGGAAGCCTTGTTGAAATTTGGATATTACATGTTTGATAACAAACCTGTGGTTATCAAGCCATGGGTTAAGGATATGGAGTTGGTCAAAGAAAGGGTTGTTGTGGTTCCTGTGTGGGTCAAACTTTATGGTATTCCTTTGAAGTTTTGGGGTACCTGTTTACCTAAAATTGCCAACCTGGTTGGAAAATATGTTAAGATGGATATGGATACACAGGATAAAATTCGTTTAAGCTTTGCGAGGGTTATGGTTGAGAAACCTATGGATCAACAGCTCCCTGAGAAAGTGAAGTTTTTGGATGAATCTGGGCATGTGGTGTTTGTGAATGTTGAGTATGAATGGCGTCCTATTTCTTATATTAGTTGTAAAGGGATAGGCCATGAGTCTGCTCAATGCAGGAAACCCAAAGGAAAGAAGAAAATAAATACTCAAGGACCTATGCCAAAAGCTAAGCCTCAACAGAAAACAAAATGGAGGCCTGTTATGAAGTCTAAGCATGTGCCTGCAGATGTCCCGACTCCTCCTATTCTTACCCCTACCAATTTTCCTCCTCTGCATACTGTCAGGAACTCCCCTGTCATTAAGTATACCCCTGTTAAGCAAATCATCAGACTTAATAGGCAGGATGGAATGGTTGGGTGAGACTCTCTGGCAAATTTAGTAATTATACTTTTATGGATGATCTTAAGAATAATGTTGTAACTCAAGAGCAGGTGGTTGATAGTGGTAAGGACCCCCCCTCTACCAATATCCATGCATAGCATTGGATTTTGGAATGTTAGGGGTCTCAATGACCTGAATAAGCAGCGAGTGGTGAAATGGTTTATGCATAATAATGGGGTAGGTTTATTTGGCTTGCTTGAAACTAAGCTTAAACCTGAAACTTTGTTAAAACAAGATACCTCTATTTGTGATGGTTGGAGTGTCTCCACTAACTGCAGCTAGCATAAGGGTGGTAGAATTTGGATTTTATGGAAACCTAGTATGTTTGATATTCAGTTCCTTTCTTATAGTGCCCAACATATTCATATGTTGGTTCATTCTCAAACTGATGGGAAGAAAGTTTTGCTAACTATGATTTATGCTTTCAATGGATTGTATGAAAGAGTTGAGTTATGGAATATTTTAAAGGGGATTTCTGCTGATTGTACTGATCCTTGGCTATGGCTTGGGGATTTTAATACGGTTTTATCTCCTTTCGAGAGACTTGGTGGTAACACTTATGATGCAGATATGGAACATTTTCAGGATTGTGTCTCTATTTGTGGCATGGAGGACATTCCTGCTACTGGAGCTTTGTTTACATGGTCCAATAAGCAGAATTCTTGTGACAGAGTGTATAGTAGGTTGGATAGAGTGATAGGGAATCAGGAGTGGTTGGACATATTTGGTACTAGTCTTGCTCATTTTCACCCTGAGGGGCTTTTTGACCACTGTCCATGTACCATTATGGACAAGAGTGCTGAAATTGGAGGGAAGAAGAGCTTTAAATATTTCAATATGTGGGGTGCTGCTCCCACCTTTAAGGATTTTGTTGCCATGTCTTGGGCTACTGAATATAGAGGCACCAAAATGTTTGTTGTGGTAAAAACTCAAGGCTCTTAAGCATGTTCTGAAGGGTTTAAATAGAGATTGCTTCTCTGATATTGAGAATAATACTAACATTGCAAGCATGGCTCTGGAAACTATTCAAAAGGCTTTAGTTGGTAATCCGGGTGATGCTGAGTTATTACAACAGGAGGTGGATTTATCTCATGAGTTGAAAGAGTTGATTGCTGTCAGGGACAGTTTTCTACTTTAGAAGGCTAAGGTGCAATGGTCTTTAGAAGGGGATCTTAATACTTCCTCTTTTCATCATATCATCAAAAAAAGGATGATGCTGAATAAGGTGTTCCAAATTGAGGATAAAGATGGGGTGCTTTGTACTGAGGGTACTACTATACAAGCAGCTTTCTTAGATTATTATACAGATCTCCTTGACTCTACTACTCCTACTGCTGAGATTAATGTGAATGTGGTCAGGAAAGGGATCTGTTGTACTGAGGATCATTGGAATATTTTGTCTAAACATGTCACTGCTGATGAGGTGAAGAATAATATCTTTAGCATTCCCAAAAATAAGTCACCTGGACCAGATGGCTACTCCAGCCAATTCTTTAGGGATGCTTGGGATATTATTGGGGGTGATGTATGTGCTGCAGTGAGTAATTTCTTTAATACTGGGAAGTTGTTGACTCAAATCAATGCTACCATTATCACCTTAATCCCAAAGATTGATAGACCAACTAATGTAAAGCACTTCAGGCCAATATCTTGCTGTAATGTTCTTTACAAGGCCATTTCAAAGCTTCTGTGTAATAGATTGGCCATCATCCTACCTGATATCATTAGTCAGAACCAGGGTGCTTTTGTGAAAGGCAAGAGTATTCTTGAAAATATTTTGATTTGTCAAGACCTAGCAAGATTGTATCACAGGGGTAGAGCCTCACCTAGGTGTATGTTTAAGCTTGACTTGCAAAAAGTTTATGATTCTATAGAATGGCAATTTGTGAATCAGATGTTGGAGGCCCTGGAGTTTCCAGAGAAGTTTAGACTGCTGATTATGGCCTGCATCTCTACTCCATCATATACTCTTAACTTGAATGGTGCTCATTTTGGATATTTCAAAGGTAGAAGGGGTTTAAGGCAAGGGGACCCTATCTCTCCTCTTATTTTCTGTCTGTGTATGGAGTATCTAACTAGAATCATGGATTTTGCAACTAAGAAATGGTATTCCAGGTATCATCCTCTATGCAAGAGCCTAAAGCTTACTCATTTGTTATTTGTTGATGATCTGCTTATGTTCAGCAAGGGGGATGTGAAATCTATCTTGCTAATATTGAGAGCTCTAGCAACTTTCTATGCTACTTCTGGTCTTAAGGTTAATGCAGCTAAATCTGAAGTGGTGTTCAGTGGAGTAACTGATTGTTTGAAGCATGACATTACACAGATTTCAGGTTACCAGGAAGGTAAGCTACCCTTCAAATATTTGGGTGTTCCTATCCAGCCTGGTAGACTAACTAGAGCTGAAGCTAGTTCATTGGTTGTATACTAAGGCTAATATATTATGGGTTATGTGGATTGATCATGTTTATTTGAAGGGTGCAAATTGGGACACTTATCAACCTCCTCCTGATTCCAATTAAAACTAGAGGAATATATGTCGTGTGAAAGGTTTGTTGGATGGTGGTTATCAGAGTAACTTTTGGGTAGCTACCCCTGGTGGTTACTCAGTAGGAGCAGGGTACCAATGGTTGCAGGGATCACACCCCCTGTCCATTGGTATAAGGATGTCTGGGATAATTGGATTCTGCCAAAGCACTCGTTTATTGGATGGTTGATTCAGAAGAAGACTTTAAATACAAGGGTTAAACTCCACCAACTGGGTTTATGCGTGACTGATAGATGTGTTCTCTCTGAAGTTGGGGAAGAGACTCATGAACATTTCTTTACTGACTGTGCTTATAGCTCTTTGGTTATTGATGGTGTTGAACATTGGCTTTATCTTCGACTTAATGAATCTTTTACTCATTACTCAAAGCTGCAGAGGAAGACTTGTAGAATGGCAAAGATGGCTGTTTACTACATGCTGTGGTATGAAAGAAATAAATGCAGGATTGAGTTGCAGCTCAGAAGACCTGAGCAGCTGGTGACAGCTCTTAAGAAGCAGCTGCATAGAAGGATAGTGCACAATATGCCTACGCAGCAATGTGATTGTTCTTGGCTAAATATAATTTCCATTCGATGTAATTTGTGTACTTAGTCTTTGAAAGTGGAATGTAGTTGGTGACTCATGTAATATCTTTTTCAAGATTCATTATAATATATAAAAGCTCACATGTTACCAAAAAAAAAAAATATGTTGTATAATTCGAATCTACTCATGCACTTTACACATAAAATGGTATTCCCTTCGTTCGTTCCGGTTATGTTGTACAATGAAAAGTTATACTCCTTCCATACAATTGGTTTCACCCCATTTCTCTATATATTTGAGAGTATTTTATTGAAATAGGGTGAAAATAAGTGTGTGGAGGGAGTATAATACTCAGTGTATATAATTACATATAAATTTTGTAAGATCACTTGAATATGCATATATATACAATATTTTCAATATTTTACATGTATTTAAAAAATATACTCATAAAATATAGTGTCAACAATTTAAATATTTTTAAAAACCTTAAAATTATGATAAAAAAATTTTAAAACCTTATCGTGCGAAGCACGAGATACTCCCTAGTACTTTATAAAATTGAGAAAATTAATCACAAAAACCTAAATTTCAATCTATTCGGTCCGTACCAAAATTAACATGTCTTGGTCTGAAATAGACCGAAAACAGAAACATCATCAAAAAGCGTGGAGCGAGGACACGATCTAAACTTGCTCGTCCCTACACCTAGCCAAGCCCAGTCTACCCTCGATTCAGCCCATCCCGTCCCAGCCGAATGTTTGACCACCCCTAAGACACACCACTGAATAATACCGAGTCTGGATCCGACCCGGTGATTGGGTCTCATTGTCCATCCAAGAAAGGTGGAGGTTTTAGAGGAGCGAGTGGAGTAAGAGTAGGTGAAGTCCTGCGAGTGGGGGATTGGCTTGATGAAAACAGATCTACAGCTACCAGTTAACAGCTACTGATGCACTCTCTGAAGACAAAGTCTCTTTTCTCTCATCTCACCTTATAATCTAAACTCACCCTGCTTAACTTGCGCACTTTGTGCACTCTGCACCCTCTTTATTTTTTTTCACTATTCTTCAACTCTCAATTCATACAGATCTCTTTTCTCTCTCTACACACATTCAAACTAGACTCTTTACTTCATTTTCCCTACAAATTCAACACATTTGACCTATAATTTGGGCTAAGCTAAGCTCACATAATTAGCACTACCCATTTCATAATTTCTTGCTAATTGCAATACCCAATTCTCAATTTCCCAAAAAGTTTACAACTTTGAGGTTGAAATTGAGAATTTTGTATGTGGGAGTTGGGAAATTTATGAAGTTATGGATCCTCCATTGATAAATGAAGGTTCATTTTCAACAACAAATCCTTCAATGGCAGAGATTTGGCCTTTAAATAGTGGAGATTCAGGGTTGTTAGGTTTGAGAATGGGAAGTGGTAGTTTTGGAAATAGTTTGATTGATAATTTGTTGAATAACAATGGTGGTGTTGCTAATTTTGGAAATATAAACAGAGATGTGTCACTTGAGGAGTCAAGTGTTACAGACCAAAGTGGAAGTCTTGGTGGTGTTAATAGAAGGAAAAGGAGAGAACTTGTATATGAAGATGAGACCTCAAAGGTTGTTTCAACCACTAGTAGTGCCAATGAATTGGTATATTTTTTCTCTTTTTTTACATTTTGCTCAAATTGTATCTCATGTGCTGCTAATTTTATACTCCCTCCGTCCCAATCATTTGTTTACTAATACCCGCGGTATTTGGACTTCCTCAGGATGAAAATAATTAATTATGATGCTTGTTTGGGAATTTTGGGTTGTATTTTGTTTAATTACGTAGTGCAGCATAAATATGATGCTGATGTTTAATAAGTACGGTCTTAAATTAGTTGCTTTATCATCAATCACAGCTCTTCATGATTCGAAGGAATTGGCTGGTAGGAGTTGTATCTGATTAACTAATAAAATAGATAAATTCGAAGCACCTAATTGGGTGGTCTTGGTTTACTCTAATTAATGTTATAACACGAAAAGATCTATATTCGATTGCTATTCTTGAGAGTTAGGTACTTATTCTGCTATGCTGAGTAATCGTAGACTGTAATTTAATAATCTCCAAGTTGAAATTTGTTTGACTTCATCTAAAACATTTGGAGGGTTTGAGGAGCTCTCCGTCATGATTGATGGTGGGAATTCTGCCTTCTCGTGATGTCAATTTTAGACGTGAGGTAAAGTCAAAGGGGGTCGCACTTGAGATCTGAGTTCGAATCCTGCTTCAAACTTCCCTCGTGAGTCCCTTTACTCCTAAAAAGTTCTGCCAATTTCAAGAAACGTAGACCTAATAGCAGTGGTCACTTGTCAGTCGTCACCGTCATGATTGATGGTGGGAAGCCTAACTAAGTGTAGTTGAAAAATGTCACTTATTTTATACCTACCCCTTTCATTGTTTGGAAATGGATGGAAGGATTTGGAAGAAAAGTGAGGGGAATCATTTTCCCTTCAAAATCGATGAAAGTCCTTCGAACCTAGGAAAAATTTGGAGGGAATCTTGAACAGTTGAACTCTTTGCTTGATGCTTGAATGCTTGGTTGCACTATTGTTTAAGGTGGTGTACGTTGATGATGGAGAAACGTATATTTATGACTTTTTCTTTTGAGCATTATGAACATGATTAATTTATCTGATGATGTCTGAATTGTTATTCAGAAAGGTTTAAATGGAAAACGCATGAAAACATCTGGATCCGTAGAAGAAAATGGCTGTTCAAAGGCTGGTGGTGAGACAGGTTCGACAAAGCCTGGTGAGAAACCGGTTGAACCACTAAAAGATTACATACATGTTAGAGCAAGAAGGGGTCAAGCTACTGATAGTCATAGTTTGGCTGAGAGGGTAATTCTCGTCCTTGTTATAGCTTTTTTTTTTGTCCCCAAAGTTCTGGCTTACTGGGCTTGCTGCAAGAGTCGGACCTTGTTCTGTAGCATTTGGCTTTACATGATGTGAATTTTTGTTTTGACAGGCTAGGAGAGAAAAGATAAGTGAAAGAATGAAGGTTTTACAAGATTTGGTTCCTGGCTGCAACAAGGTTAGTGGGAAAATTGACAATGTTTTAACATACCATTCTTTCATATGGTCAACTGACTTGTCTCATATCTAAGACGATTTCATATAAGTTTTGAGAAAGGATTGTAAAAGGTGACCTTAGAAGAAAAAGGATATTCTTTTTTTCTAGGTTTTCAGCCTTGTAAAAAAGCTTTGCAATTCTGAGAAATTTTCTTGCTGTTTCTGTGTACTATATTGGTGCAGGTCATTGGAAAAGCTATTGTTCTTGACGAGATTATCAATTATATTCAATCATTACAACGGCAGGTTGAGGTAAGCATTAGATATTGCTCCTGCGGATTTTTATCGTACAACTATTTCAAATTTGGATATAATACTCATTGGCTTTCAATTTCACAAAAGATATGTAAAAAATTGTAGTTACTGCACCATCTTATTCATATCCAAAATTTTTGGTAACAAACCAAGCTGTGTTATTCACTCGTATACAAAGACATGTGAAAGGTTAAAGAGTATCTTTGAATATTTGCGAATGACCGACATATAACGAGAAACAGAGGTAGTGATATGAAATAAGGATATTGAAAGCTCTTATTATTGTTGTCCAACAGTTCAGTGATATGCAATAAGGATATTGCATCTTATAACTTTCTTGAATAACCACCTAGAGTTTCGGTATTACCGTTTTTAAATTGTACTTTTGCTCTGAGAATTGACTGGAGTTCCTGCTGTTTCTCTCTTGCATTGCAGTTCTTATCCATGAAGCTTGAAGCTGTAAATTCTGGGATGATCCCCTCTATTAGTGGATTTCAATCTAAAGATGTAAGTTTGACAATTCCTGTGTCCTTGATCTAACCACACTGTCACATT
The DNA here is from genome assembly GCA_001412135.1 of Silene latifolia subsp. alba. Lineage (NCBI taxonomy): Eukaryota > Viridiplantae > Streptophyta > Magnoliopsida > Caryophyllales > Caryophyllaceae > Silene > Silene latifolia. Next base: position 19,932 of record LHUT01001208.1, read on the forward strand.
TAGCGCATTAACTAAAGTTAGATCTATAGTAATGTGCAAATTTTTATCTTACTTCCTCTGTCCCTGCCAATAGTCTACGTGTACTTTCAGATTGTTTTTTGTGTACACATGCCGACATGCGGGAATGGAGTTAAATACTCCCTCCATCCCACTTTTATTGTTCTCTTTTTTCCCAAATTTCATTGTAAATTAATTGTCGTACTTCTGAATTTAGTATTGTAAATGAGTGAACTACCAATATTGTCCCTAATCTTTTAATTGCCACTCTCCTTGTCAAAATGACACTCTCCAGTGTCCCCCATTCTTCATGATTAAACGGATAGAGTTGTAAATTTACCCATATTTTTTAAATCCTCCCAAAGTTGAAAATAGGACAATAAAACTCGATCCTCATGAAATTGATGCTCTGGGATTATCAGGCTATAGGTCATAAACTGGAAATGTTCTCAAATGAAGTTAGCTTTTAAGACTGGATCGGGTGATTATTTTCCCTGTACGCTTTTTACTTAATGCAGGACGCCTTTTCCCATCTCATTTCTTCTCCTCTCAATACCCATCCCCTCTCATATCTCCTCTCTCTCCCACCATAACACACCATGACCCTCCACCACTGCACGCCGCCACCACTGCCAAGGCGCCAATCACAATCACTATGTAGCTTTTATTATAATATTGTCTGCAATACTTATAAATGTACTTCGTACTGCGTTGCACTAATATTAGTGTGTACTGCGTACTGTAGAAGTTATAACATTAGCAGGAAATCTCAACCTGTGAAGCTAAAAAAAGACTGCATATTGGTTCTTTTGCTAGTTTTTGCTATTTATGAATACATCATTTTGTTCAGGTAAATCAGCTTGAGGCGCCTTCATTCGATCCTAGTGGGATGATGTTCAGTGCTCAAGCCGCTAGGGAGTTGGCGGCAGCTGCAGCGGCAAGAGGACCACAAGCGGAGTGGTTGCATATGCAATTGGGTGCAAGTTTCGAACGACCGAATTGAGTCATTGCAACACTTGTAAGAATTAAATCTCATGTTCAGATCCCAAGTCTGCAAAATTTGATCCTTCTCGTTTGTTTCACATCATAAGGAACTATTATCTGTAGAAAGTATCGATTGTACTGTTAGGCACTGGACCTTGTAAGTTGTATGATGGTTCTAAGTTCTAACTAGTACAAGTTGGCTTGGTTGTGGCATTATTGGATATTCATGTAGCCAAGAGTTTAAGCTTTTTTTTTTTACCCTTATACTTATCACAAATTAAGGATTATTTTACAGGAATAATACAAACTAAGCCTCTCCTTATATTAATCCAAATTAGTGTTTAACTCAGAAAAATCCTAACTAGGACATTATTTAACTTGCACTGAACTCGTCCCATATTTGACATACTACAAACGGTTTCCCAACAGGTCATGGTGTGGGTCCCTTCTTCATTTCTCCTCTTCTCCATTTCTTCATTGTCTCTCTAATTTCTTCACCCGTCAATCATCAATCAATTAACAGAATACTACATTTTCTACAATATGGTGAACTAGGTAGCACGGACACTTCTCTTAATCAGCCGTCCCGTGTCCAACACCGTATCGGACACCGACACTCCTCGGACACACGCCGAAACGTGTCGGACGACTATAAAACCGTGTCTAACTTACAACATTTATTTGGGCATGAAGCAGGAGCTCAAGGCCAGGGCAACCAGGTTCAGAGTCCAAACAACACAAGCTCAGGCAATGCAAGAAATGCTCTCAATTCAACCAGTGCAGGGTCTTGTTCTAAGGAAATTTCTGAGGGTTCCAAGTCCAGCCACCAGTGGCCACCAGGGCCAGCTGGTCCCACATTTTATTAAGCACAAAAAACTCCTAGGGAGCCAGGATTATTTTGTACAAAAATCTCACAAAAACAGGCCAAGTTGCAGAAAGAGACAATCCAGGAAAAGCAGAAAAGTAAATTGCCATTTCTGGCTAAACATTTGAGAACTGAAGCTGTGAAGTCTTTTGCCATGTCTTACCAAAACAAAGATACTACCTAAAGCAAGGTACGACCTTGTTCTGACCCAAGGACAACCAGCTCCAGAAACAACCAAAAGAAGCCATTAAGAAGAAGAACATGTCAGTGTCACTCAGCTGCAACCTTTTGTCCCTACTCTGTTTTACCTTAGTAATTTACTTTCACCTTATGCAGCCATTGTAAAATAGATCACTTATCTTTATGTATTATGTAAGCAACAAATCCTGGCCCTTGGATGAGATTTCTTAGGGTTTCTTTTGTACTGAACTTGAACCAAGGCCTATATAAGGACCTTCCAGCAATCTGTAATATTTAGACTTTGATTAATGAACAAAAAAACCTGAGATTTCTCTCAAGTATTCCAAATCTTAATTCTTGCTGAGTCCTAGAGTTGAGTCAAGCTTAATAACACTATCCAGTGTTGATTAAGTACATGTGGGTGAGTTTCTTTCAATCATGTGACTGCTGTGGATTGTCTGATTCTCATTGTTGTCTTGAGTTTGATGCTTTCTGTGCTTGCTGTGATTGTATCAAATTTAAGGATTAAATTATTAGACTAATCTCCTGTTCTTGCTGTGGTCATTAGTTTGATAATTATATCCATTTTTTTTATTCCAGAAAAACATCAAAATATAATCACACTGTTAAACCTGTGAGACTGCTCAATTCTGTCTGTGTCAGTCTGTTGTGAGAGTTCTTAAAAATACTTTGAGGGCTTGTAAAAATTTTAAATTTAGATTAGTGTTAGTTTATCATTTTAACTTCATTGCCACCAAATTTCATAAATTGTTAAGCTCATTTACTATTTTTACTAAATTACTAAAGTTCATTGCATTCTAAGGGAGTCTGTGTTTGTGGTTTTGTCAAGATTCACCATTTCTGTCAAAGGTCCATACTTTACATTGCAGGGCACGTGTCCGATGCGTGTCCAAGGTATTTGGGCTGTGTCCGACGCGTG
>LHUT01001209.1:3918-14432 GCA_001412135.1 Silene latifolia subsp. alba
ATCATCATCGGTTTAAAAATGAAATCATTGATAGCAATACTTGGGATGAAAGAGCAGTAAAAGCTGAATCATGTTGCATTTTTATGCATAGGAATCTGTTTTTTTTTCTTTCACTTTCAAGTTTCGACGTATGTTCATTACGAGTTATGGAAGATCTCTTTGTGTAACACAAATATATGGTTTTGTACATTGGACCACCCCTTTCCGTTTTTGTGGAGCCCTTGAGACACAAGGGTAATGTTTCTGTTGTACTTGAAGGATTCTTAGAATTTTTCCTTACATGGTTTATCTTAGCACCTTTACGGTTTTTGTTTAATGTGTTTACTATTTTGGTAGATGATGATGAAGAGTACGAGGAAGCGGGTGGAGGCAGTCGCCTGCTGGGTTTTATGTTTGGAAATGTTGACAATTCTGGTGAACTTGAAGTTGATTACCTTGATAAGGTACCTTGTCCTTTTGATATTTTAATGGGTTGGATACTTGGATCATTGTTTGAAGTATCTTAGGTTTTGCATTATGCCGGAATAAAGTAAAATGGGTCACTAGAGTGGCTGCACTGCTTTTTCCTTCTAAAGTAGCAGTCGGTTGGTGCAATTATTGATTGACGCCATTTTCTTTATGGTCATCTTGAAATGACATCTATGCGTTGTTAACATAGAGGCAAGGTTGTGTAAAGTTCATAGGCAACCTTATCCTGCTATATGTAGTAGTCCTTGAGGCATTGGGTAAATATTGGCGTTGGTGTATTTTTTCTTGGATGCTAGTGTTCAGCCACTTTCCTGCTTGTGCACGGATGTTTCTGTGAGGTCTTTCTTACGCTGCTTTCTTTGATGTTGCAGGATGCAAAAGAGCATATTGATGGGCTGGCTGGCACACTTGGACCATCTCTCGTTGACATTGATGTATAGCTATCATTTCTCTCACATGTATTTCCAGCTTAGGGCTAGAGTGTTGTTTTTCATTTGGGATACTAATAGTTTACCTTACTTAGCTGTCAGGAAAATCTCCTGAGACTCCAGCTGCTACTCTTGGTGTAGAAGGTGACATACTGATTTCATATGTAATTTCTGTTATTATATATGTAATGAGCCACTTTTTTTTTTCTCCCTTTCTTCTTTCATGACGTCTCTTGAATTTAGAAATTATGTTACTTGGCTATTAGATCGTAAGTAATTTTACTGGACTTGATTAAATATTTTATTATGCTGGTAAAATTCTTATGTCTTTCTTTGGTTCATGGGATCTGTTACGTGTGAAACTTGGGAAAGCCACTGTGAATGATTTGCTTTTATTTTATAAGAAACCTTTGTGTAGACATATGCACGAGTTGCTTTTATTCTGAAGTAGCCGTCATTAGATGCAATTTTCTGTGGCCATCCAGAAAGAGAGACTTTGTGTAGGGGGTAAGACTAGTACATCTGAACTCCCGCCCATCCACCCTACACGGTATCCACAGTTGCAGGGTCCCTTAGGCATTGTGTATGTTGTCACTATAGGCCATGGTCACTGATGGTGCCTAAGAGTTCTTTGCGCTATGCTCTACTTATTTCATTATTTGTCTACTTAATTGCCATAGATATAATATGTCCTATTAATTGACAATGCCACTTCTTTCACCAGATTATGATGAAAAGGCTGAAGATGCAGTTGATTATGAAGATATTGAGGAGCAATATGAGGGTCCAGAGACTGAGAATGTTACTGAGGAGGATCATTTGATGCCAAAAAATGATTTTGTGCCTGTTGGTGTATCAGCAACAGCTTTAGTATCATCTGTCTTTGATGATGAAAATTATGATGATGACGATGATGAAGGTGGTGATGACTACAAAAATAACGAGGGTGTGGTCCACGAGTCTGAAGCTGGAACTCTTCCTCAGATTGGATTTAACTCAAACACAGGGGATGGAGATATACCTGAGCTGGTGCATAATGATTCAGCCAACCAAGAAAGTGCAGTACCAGGTTGTTACAGAACTCACAGCAGTGTTTATGTGTTTTTGGCATCTTTGGGCATCATTAACCATATTTTAAACTAAATTACATAAAAGTACCGAGGATACTCTCGTCATTTTCATGAAAGTGATGGAGTTTAAGCGGAAAGGGTGTGCTCGAGTTGTGATTATTCATTATGCATTAATGTAGAAGGGCATTTGGTTGGGAAATTCAAAGTGTTGACCTTTGAATCAGCATTTCTTGTTCCTAAATCCTAATCTTCAAAAATTCTCAAATAACGCCTTTTTTTACCCTATAAATCCCGCTTTCTGTTCAAGTGTTCAACATTACAATTACCGTTCATTGGACTCCCCCAGCCAGAAAGAAGCCTCCCGGTAACAAACAGTTTCTAATCACCGTAATCCCACCACCTTGCTACTTCTAGCAGCTGCCTTTTTATCCACATGTCAGTATCCCAGCACCCTCTTAGTTACTTCATTATTAATTTATTATAACCTCACGTCCACTACCGTATTGTCCTGAAAACCAACCTCTCTGGCCTCCATGTTCACATACAAAGGGAGTTTGTGGGAAGACCGAAGTCGGAAGGTCAGAAGTGAGAAATAGTGCATGCCACATAATTACCTATCACCACTTTGAACTTTGGTCCAACTCCATTTATCTCTATGTTTGGGTATTTGGTGTAAGGTTTAGGAGAGGCGGAGACTCTGGTACCGGCATCGAATATATGTAAGGGATATGGTACCAAGGTGACAATGGCTGTGTTGTGGCTTGTGGGTGCTTGGGCTTATGAGTGAGTTGGATCTCGAAAGGAGAGGCAGGGAGGGAAGGACTAGGGTGGGACTGCAGAATGATTTTCTTAGTTAACCAAACCAAAACAAATAATTTCTTGTAGGAATTCCTTTCCTGCAATTTCTCATTTTCATTCCTTTATCTGCAATTTGCCTTCTATTGTGAAATAGTAGTTCTTCAACACAGTTCTTGTCATGGGGAAACAGCCTCTCTGTGTTGCTAAAACAAGAGTCAGGCTGCATACATCCGACCACCCTTACCCCGCAATTTGCGGGAGCCATTGAGGTGCTGTGTAATGTTGTTGTTATCTTTTCCATACTCTGAACCAAAAAGCCTCTGAAATTCCTGGAGCCTGAATTTCATAAGAGGATCTTGTTACCAGTATTGAAGACTCCCCCATATATTTGTTTTATGGTTGAATCTTTTGGTTTTCACTTTTCATACTTTCCTAAACTTACAATTGAAAGTTGATTATCAGTCGTGCAGCCTGAGGATGGTGTTACCGTTTTTGATAAAAAGTTGTCTTCTGGCGTGGATCAAACAAATTTTTCTGCGGGTTTCGCCGGCTCTATCGAGGTACAATTGATGTCTATTATAGAGTGTGCCGGTTTACTTGTTAATTACATATCTTCTTTTTGATTGTGTGGCTGCTGGTGATCCGGAGCAAATTACACTTTGACTTTTAACTTTCAGTTTTTGTTAAGCTTTTCATATGTTTGTATAAATGTAAGCTGGGAGATCTAGTAGGAATGGGGATGAGAAATTAAATGCTTTTGAAAAAAGGATGAGAAATTCAATTATCGTAGGAAAAAGGATAAGAAGTTAAATTCTATTGTCATTTTTCTGCACTTGAATGGTCTGATGGTGTAATGGTCAGCCTGTCCCCAAATAGAACAGGTTGATTTGGTTGCATAAGCTTTTCTCTGTGAAGAATTTCAATGATGATCGTATAAAACCTGCTTTTGTTGGCTTCTCAATCAGTTAAATTTGTGTGAAAGGCTCCCTTAATGCCTCCCGTCTTTTTTGTTTGCTTGGCAGTAGCAGCATAGGATATAATATATGCTTAAGAGGAAAACCACAGTTTGTCCCCAAAATTTTCTTATGTTGTATGGACAAAAATCCCATTGATTCCCTTTTGTTCTCTTGCCCTTAGTTCTTGGCGTTGTGGCATTTATCCTGTTTCTCTTATTGGCTTGAATTGGGTTCATTCTCGTAAAGCTAAAGATGGTCTGTTTTGTTTGTTTGAAGAAGAGTGATATAGAAAGGTTAGGATTAACGAAGATTGGAAAATAGTTCCTTTGGCTATTTGATGTTTATGGATTGATAGGACGAATCATATTTTTGTGGACATTTCTTCTACGTGTCAAAAGTTCAAAATCAGCTTTTCAAAGTTGTATAGGCCAAGTCTGGTTTTTCCTCACTCAGTAGCACTTGACTTGTCTTCCTTCGTAGGTAAGATACCTGATGGGAGCTTAGCTCAATGTGCAGCCTTGCCCACGTGCTAACCAGACTTGCCCTCGGTCACCCTCCACGGATTTGTGATAATTTGTAATTTTGAGTTATGACACTTTGTCCTCCGATGCTTTTAGAACACACAGTCCCCCGAAAACAAATTAACTCTCTTTTCCGTATAGCAATGTGATAGGACCAGCACATTTATTATTGGTATCCCTTGAGAACTATATTTTCCTTTGAGCTGGATTCACTATCTTGTGCTTGTTGTCTTGTTTGTGATTATCTTCAGTATTATTATGTGCTAAAAGTACTTTTTGCACAGTAATTTGATTTCTGTCTACTACATATGCTTGTGCGTGGTATTTTGACTTAAAGTTTCAGTGCTCCTGCTGATTTTATACATAGTTTCAAGCGAAGTTAAGTTCTGTTTCACTGTTCATCAGGAGGAATCTTCTCTTTCTGAAAGTGCCGAGGATCGGAGAAGCATAACACCACTCCCTGTGTTATGTGTAGAAAATGGGATGCCTGTTTTGCGTTTCTCTGAAATATTTGGTGTCAGTGAGCCCTTAAAGAAGGCTGCAGGAAGGGGACATAAGTATTCTGTGTCTAAAGGTACTTTGTTTTGCCTAGTGTTTATCAGTTAGGACCTGAATGATAATTGTTAATAACACGTTTAGGTTTTCTTTTCACATCTACTTTTCTTGTTCGTATCTTGCTGCAAAGCTCTTGTTCTATTAGTTGTTTCCTGCAATGGCTGGGCATAGATTTGCTTTCCTATTTGTCTTATATAAATGGTCTAGTTCCTTCAATGGTCTAATTCCGAAGGAACTGGAGTCGTTCTCAAGTTATATGTTACTTCTGTTGTGACTGGATTACTGTTAGTGACCCATTATTCTTTTCTCAGATAAATATACCTCTCTTGATACGTCAGTCATGCTCGAAGCAGATGAGGAGGCATTCCTTAAAGGATCTTGCCAAGTTTTTTCCACCAAAAAGCCTTTAGTGGACGCGTCAGCTGAACAAAAAACAATATTGGCTGACGATTCAGAGTTCGTTAAGTTTGATCCTTTTAGTGGGAAATGTGCTTTCCGGGATGAGAGGAAAGACTCTTGTCTAAGTGCAGAACCTATGAGAAAGGATTCGGCCTTTGATTTTTCTGTTGAATGGCAGTCATGCATGTCTAAGGAGTTTTACTCACTTGATCAGCAGGACTGGGAAGATAATATTGTTTGGGGAAATTCTCCAGCCGTGACCGAGAATTCAGCGGAGATTTGTGAACTGGAACTATCTGGAATAGATTCTGAAGTAGATGCTTGTGAAGAGAGAGAAATCACCTCCAAACCTGGCTATCGTTCTTCTGATGTTAAAAGTGAAATTGATGGGAAAGATACTGGGACTCTCATTGCTTTGTGTGCCTCCGCGGTTGAGCCTTTTGACTCTGGAGATCTGTCTACCTTTGCCAATACGTGTTACTCAAAGACCCTTCATCATCCTCAACTCTTGAGGCTGGAGTCTAGATTGGTTATGAGTTCTTCAAATCTTTCTCCAAGGAAAGAGCTTGCAACCGAGGAGAGTCAAAATCTTGACTTCATGAAGCGTTTTAAACATCTAACTTTGCAGAGCAAGGATTTGGTGGAAGGATCTTGGATTGAGAATATCATTTGGGACTCTGAGAAGCCTATTGCTAAGTCAAAGCTGATCCTTGATCTTCAAGATGAGCATATGCTCTTTGAAATTTTAGACAACAAAGAATATGAACATCTTCGTGTTCATGCTGGGGCAGTGGTCACAGCGCGGACTGGAAAAATTGGTGATGGTGCTTTTGGGCTTCCTGGTCATGTGGCATCATCGGGTGGGCAATTCAATATTGCCAATGACATATATTACTCTGATAGAAGAACTTCCCCACAAGTGAAATCACTCTCTAAGAAACGAACTGCCCATGGTGTGAAAATCTTGCATTCGATTCCCGCGTGGACACTGCAAACAATGAAACCAAAGCTAAGCAAGTAAGAAACTATATTTGTGTTGAAATAACTTTTGTTGCCTATGCTGTCTGCTTTATGAGTCAATATTAATATAAAGATCTACAAAGAGCTGTCTGCTTTATGAGTCAATATTAACATAAAGATCTACAAGAGCCAGCATCTGCATAGCTTTGTGATTCAAAATATTGGTTTATTGAAGTAGGAGAGAATGTAGAATTTTGATTATATAATAATGAGAGACGATGGTCTAAGGAGAGGATGAAACAAATGAGGGCTTGGGTCAGGATTGAAGGATGGGGGCATAGTACAAAATAATTTTCAGCTTCCCCACAAGATGTGTTAAGCTGAGATCGTACCTCTCCTTTCCCCTCTTTTCTTAAGTCAGCTTTGTCAAGTTTTCCCTTCCTCTTGCTAATCTAGAGGATTCTCTGACAAGGTGTTTGATTTGACGACACCTTTAATTCTGTACCAAGATATAGCTATCTGGTATATATGTTTTTGTTGGAGCAAACATAATATGCATCAGAAAAGAGAAGACAAAAGGTCTACTCCCAAACATCAATGAGAATAAATGGGTGCACACTGCACAGTACACTATACTTAGTTGAAAGATAATGTCCTGAACATCACTCTTTTTATAAATAATCAATCTAATGCCATAATTAGCCTTCCTAGATCAGAATTTGCATGATTGTATTTCTGGTTCTTAATATTCCAGTTGCAGCATTTGTTTCATAAGTGAGAATATCCCCATCTAGTGGGGATTCTCACTTTATATGATCCATGTTTTGTATAGACCTATTTTTGTCGTTTCCCTGGCTATTTGGTGCACTTGAATGAAAAAAAAGGTTTGGTTGCTCAAGTTTGGAAGATTGTTCCTTAGGTTATTTTGTGGTGCAGTTGGATTGAATGGGAACCATCGTATTTTTGATAATGTTTCCTCTTCACATCAAGAGTCCAAGTTCCATTATTTGAAGCTGTTACATGTTTGGAGCCATATGCTTCACCAAAATCAAAACTTGTCTTTTCTTCTTTTTGTAGATATGATTACCCATAATAGTTTGAGAGCATATTTTCCATCTCTTTTTGTATATGAGCTTCCATACAGGATGTCTTTTTGTTTAGATGAGTGTCGCCTCTATGATATCTTTTTGTACGTGGTTGCCCACTCCACTTTAATAATAATAATAATAATATATCTTACTTATCCATAAAAAAAGGAGTTCATAGTTACAAGTGATGGTGAATTTGTTTCTTTTTTTGCGTGTCGAGGTGGAAATTCCAATTGCCTCACATTTTTAATTTTTCTTTCTCATCTGGTATTCCCTTGGCAGTGAGGTTATTGAAAATTTCTCTCCTAGGTGGATACCGTGTAATACTATTATCTTCCCTGACCTTTGGTTTTATCGCTGACTTTTAGCAAGGAGGTTGCTAATTTTCATCGGCCAAAGGCCAAGTGGTATCCTTATGGCAACGAGGTGGCAGCGAAAGAGCTTGCAAAGCTGCCTGCCAAAGGACCCATGAAGGTTATACTGAAAAGTCTAGGCAGCAGCGGGAGCAAGATCTATGTGGATGCTGAGGAGACAATTACTTCATTCAAAGCAAAGGCTTCTAAGAAACTTGGTGAGCTGACATCTTCTATACTTCTTTTAAGCATATTAAAGTTGATATGCTGTCGACTTTTAATTGTTGGTGCTTTATTTTGCACAGATTTTAGTTTGACTGAAGCTGTCAAAATATATTACTTTGGGAAAGAGCTTGAGGATGAGAAAACTTTTGCTGAACAGAATATCCTGCCTAATTCTCTGCTCTATCTTGTCCGCACAAAAATACATGTGTTACCTATGGCACATATGCTTTCCAATGAGAAGAAGTCCTTGCGTCCACCTGGGGCTTTTAAGAAGAAATCTGACCTCTCAGCTAGGGATGGACATGTGTTTTTAATGGAGTAAGTAAAGGGATTTACTCCTAGCTTCATAGCCTTCATTGTATTATCTGGTGCTTGTCCAAAATACCAGAGCCAAGATGAATTGCTTTGTTTTTCTTCATCTTTTATTAGTTTCTTTGAGTGGTTTATTTACGAAATTATTTATTTGAATAGAATACCGTGATCTTTGTACACTGGCATTGGCCTTGCTTTGAATCATCTGCCAATTTCCATATTTCTGCCTTAGTGCTTTCCATCATCTACTATGTGTGCACTGTTCAACTCTGCAATTATACTAATTCCTTCCAACGCGAGGGGGAACCCTCCAACTGTGCACAGTTTGGTATGAGGTGGTCCTTAATTCACTATTAGTAATCAATGAAGTTAAATGTACTCATAAAATGGCTCTAGCATTACCGTACGATTCTTAATTAGGTTCTTGCTGGCAATTGATTCCTTTTCTTTAGGTAAGTTTATCATTGAAGGGAGGTGGGGGAAGTGGGTGGGGTTAAGGGGATCCCTCTTTTGAGAGGGACGAGATTATGAATAAAGATGGTTGGCATTTTGCTATCTGGTTTAGAAAGGTTGTAGCAATGCAGGTAGTGGGTTGTAAAGGTGGTTCCTGCTTTCAGAAGGATTCTTTTTGTCAAGATCTTCTGTTTATATATACTTTAAGTATTTTTTATGTTTCTTATGATATGCTCAATATTTTGATTATGTCATTGACTCATGGAACAGTTTGCCTTGTGTCTTCACCATCTCTCAATCAGAGGCAATAATTCCAAAACATCTTTTCTATTTTGCAGATATTGTGAGGAGAGGCCTCTATTGTTAGGGAATCCTGGGATGGGTGCAAGATTGTACACATATTATCAAAAATCATCTTCAGATGATCAAAATGGTGATTTGTTACGGAGTGGCAATAGTGGCTTGGGGACGGTTGTGACACTTGAACCTGCCGACAAATCTCCATTTCTTGGAGATGTAAAACCTGGTGGTAGTCAATCTAGCCTCGAGACAGAAATGTATAAAGCACCAGTATTCCGTCATAGGGTTGCTTCAACTGACTACTTATTGGTTCGTTCGTCGAAGGGAAAGTTATCAATACGACGCATTGATAATATTCACGTTGTTGGTCAGCAGGTATTACCAGTGCTATTCAGTCAGCTTTCTAAACACCTTAGTCAGTTATCCTTTCGCGTTGCAACATTCCCGCTTATAGTTCTAATTCAATGCTTCTTTTTAAGGCTATGCTTGTGGGCTCATGGTCATTCGATATTAATTTGTAGCTAAATGCTGCTTGCAGGAGCCACTGATTGAAGTCATGCCTCCCGGTTCAAAGAATCTTCAAAATTACTTGTGGAATAGGCTTTTAGTGTATATGTACCGTGAGTTTCGTGCTGCTCAAAAACGAACCATGCCCCCTTGTATCCATGCTGCTGAATTGTCTGCAATGTTTCCTAATGTTGCTGAGCACTTTCTTCGTAAAAGGTTGAAACATTGTGCTGATTTGCAGGTACTTATCTCATCAGGATGTGTGTCATTCTGTGTTAGCAATTTGTTGACATCTACGTCTGTTGCGAACTGCTCTGTATTATATTTTTTTTGAAAGAATTAGTTGATTGGCATTCTGTTTATGAACTGTTGAATTCTTATAGCAGAAAGGGCCAAATGGGCGTCTTCAATGGGTCATGAGACGTAATTTCCACATACCATCAGAGGAGGAGCTTAGAAAGATGATGAAACCAGAAACAGTGAGTATCCCACTTTCTTATATTCAAGCTGTTTTATGTAGTGTGGCTTAAGGCTTTTAAAGTCATTGTTGTCCTTAAATATTTTCGGTTTTAAACTGTCACGAGCTTCTCTTAATGACATTATTATATTCTGTTTCCGAGCACAATGTCTGTGTAGTTTATGATCACAAGTACTTGTAAAAAAGTTTATGATGATAAGTCAGGATTTAACCTGATTTATAGGAAGTTATATGGTTGCGGGACCATTGAGTTATGGCTACACGGCCTACACCCCATATATTCTTCAACAGTTACGACAGTGGTTTTGGCCAATGGGAATGTCTTAATAATGCTTATCATCTACTAAGCGTTTATTTTTTGTATTCGGCACTTGTGGTTTTTCGCCAAGTTTGGAGGCATGTCTTGGTCATTTTAGGTGTAATTGATACTGGACACTCTTAGGAAGTTGCACGACATCATTTTTTTGCTTCTTGAGTTTCCTGTCAATAAGAGTTAACAATTGGTTGGGTTCTAAAATTGAGGCTGGCAACTTCTGAAAATTTTGCTGGTAAATGTGAAGATAATTCAACCCTTTTTTTTCGATGGGAATGTTGTTGAGGGTTCGGATTTCTTCAGATAAAAAAAAAAAAAAAAATCACAAGC